>WIXG01000230.1:0-126152 GCA_009869945.1 Mesaphorura yosii
TGAATTACAGGTCGTCTGGAGCACGACGGGCACAACCCAGTGCACTAAACCATCGCTTCGAATGTGAGCAAGCACTTTGTCCTTTGGCAGAGCCACGTCATCAGACAGACTATGAAAGTTATTCCGCATCACATTCAAACTCAAACTGTGTAGGCAGACGAAGACTGGATAACCGAGACCGACTCATTGTAGACACTCAAATCCGGGGTCCAAATTGAAACGGGCGACATGGATATCGAGTCTAAGCCGCCATATTCTTCCTGATTCTATGCTCAAGTCGGATCCTTCCACTCGCATCGACACCCACACGTAGCTCGTGAATGGTCCACGAAATTCTGAACCATCAGAGTACACGAATCAGAGCATACTGGGCTCATTGTCCTTCATTTCTGCGGCGTTTCTTATTTCCTACCAAGGTGAAGACGTTCAGGACAGTCAATCCGAGTGTTACGACGACGGGGTCGCTGTAATTCTTGACAGGTCGAGCAAGAGCGCTGACACTGACAGCGACGCTCTGCTCGTCCCCAACAAAGGCGCCCGGGAAGAGGTTTTCATAAAGTCTCCGGCTGCCCTCATCCCCATTCAACCACGAAACAGTGAGCCAAAATCATGACTCCAGGTTGGAAGAAATGAAGTATTGCTCGGCGTAAAATTTTCCGATTCGAGTGCTATTCCATTTATAGTTTAAAACGAAAATTCATGCAGAGAATGGGGAAAACAACGCGTGTAACATATGAATTAATACGGTCCGGCCAATCCCCAGTTAAATTATCCCACTTCACGGGATAACTTAACTATGGTGCCTCAGATGCATATGGCACTTCAACTGGTTAAAGATTATAAATCCTGGCAGACCTCGTAAACATTAATCTTGTTTAGTCACAGCATTTCATTTTGCCACGTCCATCGTTACACATTTCATGACTGATTGCATAAATAACCTCAATGATGAGGTATCATTTATACTACCACACGTATCCATTCCGCATAAAGGTTGCATTGTCATTGAGCCAATTGAGCCAGATGTTATCATCTGTCAAGCTGAAGGCCGAGATCTTGCTGAATGCAAGTAATTATTAGAAACCGCCGTGATTCCAGTCTCTCAGCTTCTCAGAATGAACGTCCAACGGATAAGTTTCAGGAGTTTCTATCACCTCGGCCGCAATGTTTGGCACCGAGCGCTCAACAGCAGTGTCAAAGATGCGAACCAGATTTTTAAGCCTGCCTTGAGCACGGGCTCACCACAACGATTGCTTTTGACAGCGGCGCACCGCGACGATTTACACTGGCGTAAACTTTCTACCTATTTCGAAACGCTGGCAATCAGGGAAGGGCTTGATCCATCACAATTCCAGTACTGATCGTGACGAGCTCCATTTTTATGATGGACGAGATTGGAGCCACAGCACACAGCCGCAGGGCGAACAGAAGCGTAAGTTTTTTTCATTTCACTGGCTCCATGCACTAAACTTGCTGACGATCGAATTTATGTCTAAACAGCTGAGTGGCTGCTTGCGCACAGAAAATGTACGTGTACGGCCGATGGGGCAATCCGACCCGCGACAGTCTGGAGCATCCATAGACATGTATGTCTATGGGAGCATCTCATTGCTTTCTTATTCTAGGAAGGGCGCGCGCTCACGTTTTGAATCACTCAAAGACATTAGGCTTCGAGAGCAGCGATACTTCGCAGTTTCCGTCGTGGCTCCGCGTCCAGAATTCGTAAATAGTAATCAAATAATGGAAGATGAAAGGAAGGCGAGGCAGGAGCAGCGCCTCGGAGATTATTTTGGACTTAAAGGATGGAGCACGACCGTTCGGATGGAATGTAAATAGAAATATTTGCATTGCTCTACTATACAAAAATAAAAAAAAGATGTTTACGACCATCATCGCACCACCCGGCATGTGATAATGACCCAGTGAGGGCCAAAGGCGCAATTTGGCATGACGCAAAACGCGAATTAAACAGGAACTCGAGTCAAGGCCGGCAGAATTCTGTAGGTGTGATTAGCACGGCGGAATTAGCGACACGCAGTTCGGCTTTTGTTGTTGTCTCATTTGTCAATAAATCGTTCATCGCATATCTAGTATGAAGTCAAGTCCGAGGCGGCCTACGTGCGGATGAATTAGGTGGAATGTGTGGGACGAGAGGACGACCCGAAATGAATGGTTTTGCGTGCATCGTTATTCATTTTTACCTGATTTCACCGAATGCTATCGAATTACTAGCCATATTCACAGTCAACTACCACAAATATGGTCGGAATTAAGTAGAATCCAATGCATGATCCAGTACTTGTGCTTACTACATCAGCCCACATGTCTCGAATTATTGTGAAAAATCTTATTGAGTACTGGCGATTGTGAATTCGCAACCGACAAACCGTAATAATTCTCCGAAAAACTTGCAAAACTTTTATTATTATGCAAGAGGGTCTGATTCCACTAAATGCTCAATCACAATACAACTGTACATTGCCATTTTGCAATTTGCATGTTGGTTGCTAATATTGACATAGCTAGGCTATAACTTTCACCGCGATGGCATGCCCGCAACACTGCATCTCGAATTTTCAAAGTTACCACATACCAGACAAGACTAGTTTCAGTGTCTAGACAGTTCAAATATAGTACTCAATGCACAATCTGCAAAAATAGTGCAAATCGACAAACGCCAGCACAATACTTTCGACCACCCACAGTCAAACTTGAAACCGGTCGTCTCATAATTCTAAATCGCGACAGTGCCTGCAGCAAATGTCTTTATTTCAATAATTTTATCAATGACAAAAGGGCTGGCGAATTTAATATAGAGGCTGATTAGCGGTAACAATGCTGGACACACCGACGCTGACGTTCTGTGTGTCATACTTTCACCCGATTCCGCCTGAGCTTTCTCAGAACGTCTGGCCCGTTGCCTTGTACTCCTCCGGGTATCGCTTCATGTGCGCCACGTAATCCGACTCCTCCCATGCTTCCAGCATGCAAGGAATTCCAAGGTCTTTCCAAATTCTTATCACGACCTCAATTCGGTCCAAAGTCGATATCGTATATCCTGTTTCGAGTTCAAGAATAACTCCTGTACCTTCAGTGGCGAATTAATAAAGTAGTCATGTGACTCGTAGTACTTGGTGGACACAAAGTAGAACTAAACATGAAAGTCCACGTACGCTTGCAGCACGCGTTGGAGCATCTCCATCCCGGGCTTGTGAAAAACGGTCTTCGAAATGCCCAGCGCTACGCCGTTGACGTCGAACACAGAATCCCAGATTTGAACTTTGATCGTGCTAATTAGATTTTGATATTTGGTCGGATCGTGCATGAAACATTTGAACATCTCTCCAAACACATAGCCGCCTAACAAGAACCCATGTACGAGCTTCCTTTCATGTGTGCTTGCGGTCAGACCTGGCAAGATCTCGCGCTCGTTCACAGCGACGCATTTGGACGGCCACAGCAAGTACCATGGTCTGACCTGAACGGTGAGGACGTCGTAGCCTTGATCCAGGTAGAACACAGCATACTTGCTGATGTGCTTGGACTCGGCCATCAACTAACAGAGGAGGACAACGAGTGGGCGATAGTTGCGGTTGGTCAATTCTGTCTGTGGTCTGGTGTCGGTGTCGGAGGTGTACAAACATACGGCTGGCGAAATCTTCACAATAGCGATGTGTTCACGCAATGACTGGCACGTTGCGAAAGTGCATGATGGCGGTCGACGGTAGTTGGCAGCGGTGTACACCAAACCCAACGAAAAGAGTCTGGCTCTCATCAGTATTTGATGGCAATAGGGCGAGTAGTCAATATTTGTTCAGCTTTTCAGACTTTGGGTTTTAAGTTCAAGGTTCGAGTGCTGGAGTTGGCAGGCCTATTCCTGAATACGCGGCAAATATTCATGGGTTCATTCGTCATCCGAATTCGTATGAATGGTGGACTATTTTGCGCCTGAGACTGAATTGTTAACGAAGTCTTAGAAATCCACTGCTGCCCACTGGGAAAATGTTTGGATGGAACATGAACCATGATCATTGATGGGTGGCCAATGTCCAGCCATCATCTCGTCAAAAACTACGGCGTTTTTCAGCCGTTTCTCAGACTTATTCACTGAATGGATAGAAGGATTTGAGTGTGTTGGAGTACAGCAGTAATTCATCTAGTAATTGCGTTATTTCAACCGCCCAAAGTCCAAATCTGAACTTGTCTTCATAAATATTTACTTTGCTCTCAACCCTCAGTCGCCGTATCAATGAGATGGTGTAAAATTAGACAAAATTGTACGCATTTTGTTGGACTTTGACTGAATCGGCTATGAAAGATGTAAAGGTTACTGGCTCATGTCCCTGGCAGGTGTTTTGCTTTTGTTGACAATGTTACGATCGTATTACTAATTTCATCAAATCCGGCGGAAGGAAAGAGTCCTACACAAGTCGTAGTTAAAATGCGTGAATTATGGCAAGTGTCGAAATGCGTGCGATGACCTTTTATAGATGCTTTTAAAGGTTTATGCAGTATGCCGGCCTGCGGACAATTTTAAGATGGAAGCTTTACTTAAGATTTGTTTACAATTACTGTCATGCTTTTTGCTCATTCTTGCCTCGTCGAGAACGTGCGTGCAGGGCGTGCACGCGCGAAAGATCCCACGCAAGCCTGAAGGAAAGCACAAACAAAATTGAATGACGAAATAAGTGCTCAGAAGTAACGGAATATAATGGGAAGCGTGCGAATGGAATGGAATGTTTATTCTAAAGGTAAAGGAAAACAAGGAACCACACGGAACTTGTTTCACAGACTCATCTTGAGAGTTGTGTCTGACACAGAATGCTATTGTTTATAGCGGTTCCTGTACGAACAGGAAGGAGAAAGTTTGTCCACGTGCGGGAGGACTCACGTAAGAGACAGGCAGCGGAAAAGAAGGAAGAAAGCCCACACGAATATTTCTACCTTTCCTGCCTGCGCACTGCCGTATTAAAGTAACGGTCCTGACGCTCGTACTCTGCGCCCACAAAGCACGGTAGTTTTGGTCCGAAATTCTTTTGAACTGTGTTACGTACTTGCCGGTCGTAACGGAACTTCGGCGACTTGGTGTTTACAAAAGAAATTTATTCCGAGATAAACACTTGAGATAGCTTCCATGCCCTGAACAGCGTGTGCTGAGAAATCATATCGAAAGATAGCAATAACGCTAAAATGTATGAAAACACGCAATAAATTTCTCGCTCGGGACGGGTTTTCATAATCCTCGTGCCGTGCCGTGGCCTCAAGGCTGAGCTGAGCTGAGCACAATCGTTAGTATTATTTTATGCAGCGTCATCTGCATGCGTCGTTGTCATTTCATAATTCATGACTTACAAGGCACGGGCTCTTGTTATCTTCCGTCGAAAGTAATTTGAGTGCGCCAGGCAAGAGTCTGCTCGTAAATTCCCTACGCGTTTCATTTGTGGACTCGTAAAACTTAACCAAAAATATTTGGACAGAATTGTAAGTCGTTGTTGCTGGAATTGGGATATTGGGAACTAGCTCTCTGATCAAAGAAAAGAACCGAACCGTTTGCAAAAATGCCATTGTCATTTCTTAGAGCTGAGTTATGTTTGGACAAGTGCTGCACACTCAAAATGGTAAAAGACAAAGTACCCTAACTATATTAAGCTCTGACTCAAGGCGCATGCCTTCTTAGAAAGGAACATATCCGAAATACTTGGAAAAATTCGACGTCGCAGGCACCAACTCGACAGGGCCAACGCAATGAAAGTTGACATTGACATTTCAGCAGTGGGACATGGGAGTACTGCAGCAGACGTCAGACGCGTCCATGTCCAATTAAAATTAATTTGGACTCCATTGTCACTTTGACTGGCTGTGCTTTCGATAGCAAATTCACGACGCAGACGATAATATTTACATTCCATGTGCGCTCGCACTTCGCAGTTGCCAAATACCAATTGCAAACAAAGACAACCTAAAAATAGTAATAGCCTCATTATCGTTGCAATGACGCCGCTTTTTATACGAGCGCTTCTATTTATAAAGTGAGCCACTCATATTTATTGAGACCCGAAGTCGAAGTCAGGAGTGCGGTGGACAGGACGTCGTACTAATTAATAGGAACTTATTTCTTCATTAATTAAAACATAATTAAAAAGCGTTTAACTGTAGCTGAATGCAGGCACGGCGAGCAATGGGAGAAGGCTCAGCCTAAATTTTTGTCGGGCGCTTGCGTCAACTGGCAGCCTCTGAAGCGTTAAATATGGAACAAGTGAGATCTCAAGTATTTGTGATGAATAAAATACGTGGCTACAGAGCGAGCTGCCTGCAAGAACGTCCTAGTTAATTAATACACGCGCGTCTCAACACGATGGATGTAGGTTGGGTAGGGCAGTCAGGATTCTTGCCAGTAATGGTAGCCGGTCGTTACCCGAGCATGAATTAAACTTTTGCCCTTTCAAGCCACGCACGTGGAAAAAGAACGTCGAGATTCCAATGAAAGCCTGGAATGGAATGGTCCACAATATTCTGTCAAGGTAATTCTCTGCAAGCAGTATAAAGAGGAAAGGAGTGGCGGCTCGTAACCAAACCCAATTACCGATGAGAGAGCATGAACAGTTTTTGTGCACTATGAAATAGATTTAAATCGAAACTTACAATACACCTGAAAATACAATAACAGCATTGATCCAAGAATTCCGACATACTTTGGTTTGCTGCTCCTGAAAATGTAAGTAGCTGGTCCCAATTATGCAATACCTGCGAAATGTTGTCGACATTTCCTCATTACCCACTTCCAGGAATGGAGAGAAAATGGCTTTGATGAAAAAATCCTCCAGAATTCGCACTTACAGAATTTTAAAATTAGCACAATGTGTATGGTATGAAGGTAAATGGATCTTGTCAATTCTTTGAGTGCTCCTCTGCCACTTGTCGCTATCAATTCGCATGTCTGCTCCTTATCACTACTTATGGGGTTGATTGGCATTCTAGGTTCTATGCACTTCAGCTCACATAAAAGCAGGTTATAAAATCCTGTGGAATTCCGTGAAAGAGGTGCGTAAAATCAATCCTATTTGCCTAATACTTCTACTGTTCTTTGGTTCCTTCAGTTTTGCAGAAAACATGGGTCGCTCTATAATATCAGTTGTTTTCTTCGCAATCTTGGCCGCTGTAAACAGTAAGTCGAGCCATTACCCTCATTATTGCATTTTGAATTTCATTTTATCTCAAACCGCACTTAAATTACAGCTCAGAAGCCTTGGGAGCCAGCTCCCGTCCCTGAGCAATGGTGGATGGAACGCCACAACCAATTTGTAAAGAATACACGTGAAAATGGCCAAAACATTAACATCGTCTTCATTGGCTCGTCCAGCATTGAGTACTGGGGCAGTGCTGGCCTTGAAATTTGGAATTCCAAGTACGCACTTCTCGGAGCCGTCAATTACGGAATTGGTGGTGACAGGACTGAACACGTTCTCTGGCGCATAAACAACGGCGAAATCGACGGCCTCAACCCAAAAATGGCTGTGATTTACATCGGATCCAATAATGTGCCAGCCAACGGGAACAACACTGAAGTCGCAATGGGAATCACGGAAGTGATCAATACATTCCGTGTCAAATTACCGGGAACACGACTGCTGTACATGGGGGTATTCCCTCGAGGAGACATTGCTCCCATTGACGCCACGTTCACACGAATTCTGGCCATCAACGATGCAGTTTACGGCATGGCACACGACAATGTCATGTCAAACATTCTTAACATTTTCTGGGATCTTGCGGCTTCAATGGGCCAGATTCACGAGGAAATGTATCAAGGAGATAGGTTGCACTTGAGCACTCTGGGCTATCGGCAATGGGATACGTCAATGAATGAAACGTTCTACAGGTTGTGGAATGCGAGCAACTAACCGACACGTTAAAGAGTGTATACAGAAAGCTGTACATTGACATTCAATAAAAGCTGCATTAATTTCATCCAAAATTATACATTTCACAGTTTGACCACAAGAATCACATTGGGCACTTCCGATCCTCACTTCTCATCTGCATTTACAAATGCTGCATCAAGCATCGCAGACAGACGAGGCGACCCTGTCGACTTGGACCAAAAAGATGTATGAAGTTTCTCACTTCTTAGCACAGACGCGGACCGGAGAACAGCTGAGTTGTGTTGTGGCTTTGCTTATGACTATGACTCACTTTCAAAACTTCTGCCAGAAAACTCCAATAAATCTTGGCATTCTGAATATTATTGACTTTAGCTCGGCCTGAAACTCAATATCTCCGGCTTAAGTGTGCAATTGGTAATAATATTGGCATTGGCTGAACCCGTAATAAATTACTCAGGATGCAGTTTCATTTTAGTTAAAGTGATCGAACTCTAAGTTGCTAGCGGGCAGGGAATTATTATATCTTCAAAAGACGCATAGACTCTAAGGCCTAAGGAACGTCCATTCAGACTCAATTACATCGAAGATAGCATCATGCCCTCCTCCGAAGTTGAAGCCACAGACTCAGACAATCCAGATCACGATGAAGCGTATGAAGACACGCTTAAGCTGCTTCAACAATATAAAGTCCTTCGTCAGAAATCAATTGAAGTAGACGAGTATTTTGATTTCGACGACGGCGATGAAGGCGAGGACACCGGAAGTGGAAGCGATTTTCTCACTGAAGACGAGCCAAGAGGCGTGCTGCTACGTCGCCAGCAGGTAAATTATATCGAATACATGAACTATTAGACTCAAAGTGCTTAATACTTTGTCTAGACTAGTACAGGACATACGATACTCAGCT
Organism: Mesaphorura yosii; assembly: GCA_009869945.1. Lineage (NCBI taxonomy): Eukaryota > Metazoa > Arthropoda > Collembola > Poduromorpha > Tullbergiidae > Mesaphorura > Mesaphorura yosii. The sequence goes on from WIXG01000230.1 coordinate 8,791, forward strand.
ATCATTTTCATTGATTGATTGGACAGGCCTTCGATACGACAAAGGAAAAGAAGGAGCCAGATCCTCGGCTTGTGAGCCAATCTCCGAGTGTAGACACGGACCCGGAGGAGAGCAGGGAGCAGAAAACCTACATTTATATCAACACAATCCCGATCATCGGTGCCATATATGGAATCGGTCGCCTGATTGTGAAATACAGGCAACGAGACTGGGACGAAGTCAAGCAGACCAAATGGAAAATAATCAAGAATATGCTGACTACACTGACCCTTGTTGCTAGTGCCCTTCTTGTGCCAATGAGGAAAAGAGAAGTAATTTATGCGGCTGTGGCCACTGGATTCTTGGAAGGGATCACTGATACGTTGGTGGACTACTATCTCCTACCTCGACAAGGTGAGAATAACTTGCTTTTGACATGGTTGCTGTTTGCCGGTGCATCTAATTAAATATCGATTTTTACCTTTCCAAAATGCAGAAAGGTTTGAAACTCCTCTCGAAGAATTGGTGTTCAATATCATGTGCCAAACTCCAATAGTCGGTGTTATTTATAACACATTTCGGATCATAATCTTTTTGTTTAATCGAAATGTGGAAATGATCAAGAAAACATTATGGGGATTGAGTGTCAGCTGTATTACAACAGGCTTGACTCTAATAACAATTATCAAGTTCAGTCTGAAAGCGACAGGATCCATCCCTGTATCAGTATTCTCAAAATCTGGCCAACTAAAGGTGGCCTCTGCTCTCGTGGAGAAGGGTGCGACAGCTCCAATCATAAAAGCTGGCAAATCTTTGGCCCGTAAGGAAGGACGAAAGTTGAAGCGAAAGCTGAAGAAACAATTGGCAGAGCTCAAGCAAAAGATCGACAAGAATATGGAGAACTTTAGTGATGATCATCCGAGAGTCAAGTTGAGAAAGAAGTTCAGGAAGCTCCTAGAATCGTAGTGGGGTCACCTATAAGCATTGGCTAACCCTCTCAAAAGGAATAGTTGCACCATAAGCCAATATTCGTCTGTTACGTATAGTAGCAATTTTGCAGAATTTGTTCATGTCATGTGCAGCAAAAAAAAGCAATAATAATCATATTTTAGACTGTTGACTGTAATGTAATGCGTATCTGCACGGCGGTTCATGATATGAAAAGGTTAGACTAGACTTCCTTCTAGGACTTAAAGAGGGCGAGTGTAGTGTGTGGTGAATTAATCACTTAAATTTGGTTTTGCGGTTAAATAAGACTCAAAGAAATCCCAATGCCTCTTTAATTATTCATGTACTTAGAAGGCGTTCATGTTGAGTTCTCAGGCAAGCTCAGCCGTGCTTTATATTTGACCACCTGCATTCGAGAAACAAACGAAAGGTCTTCAAGAAATTCAAGATGCCGAATAATTACGCTGAGATATTTAACACCAGATTTGATTTTTACCGTGACCAAGTCCAAGTAGGTCTACCAGCCTTACTGGCTGCCATTCCCTGGAACAATGAGACTGGTGAAAATATTCTCGACTTTGGCTGCGGAACTGGAAGAATGGGCAAAGAGTTCCTCGAGTCGCGCGTTGAGGGCAAGACAAAAATTTACGGAGTTGACATTTCCGAGAGTATGATCAAGTACGCGAAGGAGCAGTTCCAGTGGCCAAACGTGGAGTATGTGCTGGGGGACTTCTTGGATGACGATGTCCCGTTGAAATACATCAAGTTCGACAAGGTCTTTGCGATTTACAGCTTGAAGTTCGTTGCAGATGAACGGTAAGACAGGATAGATGTGGCTTCGATAACATGGGATTGATTTCGCATGCCAGCGTGAATTATGATTTTGCCCGATTGCAGCGCGTACATAGAACAGATGTACAATCAACTGGTTCCTGGAGGGTACATGATTCTGATTGACTTTATTGATACACCACGCTTCGATCTTCATGCTCATCTTCAAGAACATCCGGAGTGGGAGGAACATGGAAAGGTAAACGAGTTAATTCCATTCCATTATCATTTGAGCAGCAGAGCAGATTCAGCAACATTTTGTCTTTGTCTTTGTTAATTCCAGAAACTGAAGGTGCCGGATTTCCACGGGGCGGATCCTGAAGTATGCAGAGTGTCAATCCACAGACTGTTGCTGGAATCTGTGGGATTTAAGATTCAGGAGCGCAGCACCACAACAGGATCAGTCGTATTTCCGAACGAGGACGTTCTTGCCAAGTATGTCATGTCGCTGAATCCACACGTTCACGAAACTCATTTGAAAGACGACGAGGAGCACGGAAAGCTGCAAGGCACAATTGGAGAGTTTTGGGCCAATTTTGAAGAAAAAGCCAAATCAGGTGGAGATAAGGTGAAGAAAACTGCAGACGGGCAGTACGAGTGCTTTGGAACGACTGTCTTTCTTCTCGCCCAGAAACCACGATAAATTGAGCAAATTGATATGAACTATCCGTATGAATAACTAATTTGAGCAATAAATTAGAATTAGAAGCCAAAGTTTTTTGTTGACATACACATGAATGAACTGAATGAATTCGATACACTTTCAGGCTTCGAAGTAAAGTTAATATTGCCGAGTTTAATCTCAATGTCAAGTTGATACAAATAATTTACCTTAAGTTTCGTCACTCATACACTGAATATGGCTAAACAGTAAAAAAAAATTGATAAGTGTAGTTGTACTGACAGTAACGTCGTAGAGAATTGATATTTCATTCCAGGGCTTGATTATTGAATCTCGTTCTAAATACGGCAAGTAGTCATGCTTCAGCTAACTGATCTAAATGTGTAGTCTGAATATCCTAACTTGATTCTATTACAGTAGTACCACAAATACGTTAGTAAATACGAGTATACCAACTAAGAAACGAAAAAATTGCCCCTCCACGTGTCAATATTCAAGTCAGTTGTAGTGCCGCGCTCTATTCACTATCATTTTTACCTACGCTGAACTTACAAAAACTTGATTCTCACATTTGGGAATTTCCAGGATAAGTTTCTAAATTGCTTATCTAGTACTTGCTCACGAACGGGAGTAGGAAAGCATGATTTTGGGCAGATGAATTCCCCTCCGAATTCAAATACTTTAAGATTAGGCAAGAGTTCCAGAATCTGCATGTAGTCCAGTGCTGAATCCGCCTGCATGTATGATTTGCGTTGGCGCATTGTCTTCTTCAAGTTGCGTGGATGAATGGAGCCTGAAGGCGTGCTGTTCATGTACCTGTCTATGGCTGGAATTCGGAGTCGCTTTAGACCTGTAGCAGAAATAAGAGTAATTAGTTGTTGTTGCTACTTAGTAAAAGATATTTTCCTTAATTTATCCAGCTCATGATCCACCATACCTTGAAGAGTCTGCAACGCTTCTGGAGAATTAAGCAATGCTACAGTCAGCCAATCATTATCATAATTTCGTATTTCCAATTCTTCCAGTCCAACCATTTCTTCGCACAATCCAAGCACAAATTTCTGCACAAAGTCATCATCGCTGCTGCTCATTTTCTCGATCTGGTTGTTAACTATAATTTTCTTAGTGTTTGGAAAAACAGAATGCAGTCGCTTAACGTTGTCCAGTATTGTCGGATTATTCTCAGGATTCGGTTGCGTCGCGTAGAATGGATTCTGGTCAATCTTCACGACCATCGTTGTGCTGGAGTCTTCTGGCTGAATTGGGAACGAATTACTGCACGTATCAAGTATAGTCAAGTGCACTTTATCTCGAAGACAAAATGCTGGAATATCAAGTGGGCAAAACATGGACCCAATTTCTGTGCTGACGAACGTGAGCGACGGAAACTTGTTCGAGTCAACATTTGCAATCTGAATAAAATTCGGCATGAAAAATGCTCCTAGCTTGTGTGACCTGATATGGTAGCCCAACTTCTGCAGCTTGGGTAAGTAAGGTAGCATGTTGAGAAATTCTTCCGCGCTTGAGCGTAGAAACTCATAAAAGTTGCAGTCCAGATACTCCAGAGTGCTCGAATGCCTTCGAATAAACTGAATGACACTTGCGAAAGGTCGTTGCATGAGTTCCAACCCGTCATCGTGCAAGCGGAAAAGATGATTCATTGATACCGTAAATTTTTTCAGCCGAGGGAAGTGCAGAAGAGAAAATGTCTCGCTTGCACTTAGACAACGAAGTGTGATCTGGAGTTCGGTGATGCTGTTGAGTGTGGAACAATTCGGAAGAAGGTTTAACAGGTTTGTCAGATTAGTTTCGTGGATGCTGCCGCCGTAGCATTCCATCAACATTAGATTGGTCAGTTTTGGAGATGAATCGATGATTTTGGCCACAATTCTGGCCGACGTGTCATTTTCTTTGTCCGTGAACCCGTAATAGTAAAAGTGTGTCAGTTCAGGGAAGTTCAGCTTCGCGACCATCGATGCAAACGAATTAAGAAGGGCCGGAAATTGTCCATTATTGTTAAGTCGAAGTACTTGTAAGCCTGAAGATATTAGATGTGTCACAGACAAGAACCTTCCCAGCACGCTGTTGTGACTCCAGTCCGCCTTGTTTTCGTAGTGGTGATATGTGAGAGAATTCACACACTTAGGACCAAAGTATTCCACCAACTTATTCACTCCGTGCACAATTTCATTAATTCCGTTCTCGGTGCAGTAGTCAGGAAATGCCAAATCGTAGCGCTTCAAAAAGTTTGGGTTGGACTGCTCCGCAATGAAATTGATGTGCTCGCCAATATTTCGGCAATCCAAGTTGATAATGCCGCCACGATTTTGTAAAACGTTTAGGCCTGCTGAGCTCCAGGTTCGACACACCAGACGACAACCGTATAAATCATCCTTCGGGAGGTAGCTGAAAGTCTTCTCAAGGACCTACACAGACGGAACACAAGGAATTCGGTTATTGATTGTGACCCACTACATCAATCAATGGCATCGAATGACAGTTTAAAGTGCAAGGTGCTTACTAAATCAATCAGCAGAGGATGCAGTTCGTCCGAAGTTGGTTGACCAGGGGAATTGCTTGCACTTGAGTTTCGACTGCTCGTACTGCAGCTGTCCAGTAGACTTAACAGCCGATTCCTTGCAATGGTTCCAGATAATTGAGACATCACGACTTGCAGAAATGAAAATCTGTGATTGCAAACAAGTGAATGATTAAATTTATCAAGAAAATTCGTCAGTTATGTAACTGACGTGATACGAACTGAGAGATGCAGGAACTTACCGGTATTGCCGGCTTTAGGCAGTAAAACTGATTTCTATCAATACAACTCGGATCACTTCAAGCGTCTCTAATTCGGATAAGCTAAAATAACGGATTTACAGTAAATTAACGGTTAAATACTTTCACTTTCAGTTAAATGTCGTCCCTGTCATTAAACTTGATGCCCCGCTTCGTGTCACGTACATGAGAATGGGTTACGTAAGCAATGTTATTGGAGGCAAAAGTTTACGAGTACGCAATAGTACGGACTAGGTGATAGCACACATACATACAACAGCAAGGCCAGATCAAAGCGCTAAAAACGCTTAGTTGAAGCTCCCACATAATGAAGACATCCTTGCTCTTTGCTCAACGAAACACGTTTGAAAATTCGCATGTATGACGGTTTTGTTATAAAATTGAAACTACAGACGGGTAAACGTCGTTGCGCTGAAGGCTGAGCTGAAGTCGATCCTTCCACTTCCCCTGGACACGTGGATTCAGAGGATCTGAGTTGCAGCCCTAATAAATTGAAGATGCATGCGGGTGCAACCAATTAAAATGATGACTTTGTAAGAGCATCTTAGTCGCCGTCGCGTTGCACCGCCGTGACCGTGATTGAATTCGTTGTAATTGGCGGAGAAATTGTGATTGCGGTGGTAAGTCCGAATAAATATTCTAATACAAAAGGTTCTGATAGTTTGAAACTGACAATTGTGTTCCATACTTACTTGAAGGGCTGCAAGTAAGCCTGGGCGTACTTGCACTGGCCCGCGCTCATCGAGTTTATTGAGGAGTTGGTTCACTGTTCATAGTCAAAATCAAAATGGCAGACGCTGCTGATACGCTTGAAGAAGTAGAAGTGGAAATACCTCCACACAGACACCCGTTACTTATGGAGGATGTAAGACACAATCAAGTCATGAAATGCCTCACCTTAGATAAACTCAATCTACTTCCTTAGTGGCGTTGTGGAGCTGAATTACACATGTTTGTTGATTACAGATACTGGACAAGATCTTTCCCTACTTTGACGATCCCAAGAACTTGGGTTCATTTCGTCTGGTGAGTCAGTCGTGGAATAAATCTGCAGCACGTACAGTCAAGAAGAACCTCCGCTGGAAAATTGGATCTACTTTGCACAGTGAAATGAGATTTATGGAGGTAATGGCGAATTGTACTGACGACATCTTTGGAAACTTCTTGTGGACACACAGTGAGAAAACGCCAAACATGAACGCCAGTGACCAGCAAGATCTGAGAAGAAGTACAAGGCGCAAATATTTGGGAGACAACTGGCACAAATATGTTCAGCCATTCCTCGAAAAGTTTGGGCCACTCATTGTCAATTTGGAGCTGCGGGCACGGGATCCGACTTATGTTGATCGAAGACTTCGGAGCTCGTTTCTGCCCAATCTCGAGCACTTGGAGCTGTATGACCTCTCAGAGGCCGTACTAACTGATACGGAGTCATTTCAGGAAATCAAATTCTTTGGCAAGCTCAAGTCAGTTTGTTTTAATCCGAAGATATTTCATGACGACGACGAAATACGAAACTTCAATGAAGGTAAAGCTCTCATTTGTGACAAAATTCTGGAAGCAGCTTCAGCGTTGAAGGAGTTGGAGATCAATCTACCAAAAACGACCTCGCGACTTCTGAAAGGACACGAGCCCTTGACACTGACAGCGTTTGCTTCCCTTACAAGTTTTACCATTTCCCCGAGGGAGACAGAAGATCCAACTTCCGCGGTGGCACTTGATAAAGTTGAGTTACAGAATTTGCTGGAACGCTCTCCAAACTTGAAGATCCTGCGAGTGACAACCTGTGCTCAGTTAAAGGAGACTGATATTTATGGCATCTTAGCAAAATATAAAGTCTGTGCCCAGCTGGAGGAGCTACACATAGCAATTAATTGCGAGGATTATGAGTACACAAGCGATGACAGTGATATGAGTTTGGAACTTGATAGTGACCATGAACACAGCGATTCTTCCTCCTCTTCTGACAAGGGCTTCAATCGCTTCAAGGACAGTGTTGAAAAAGAGTCCACCCGAGCTGGGGAACTGAATGAAATGGAACCGGAGCATGAAGAATCCGACTCTGGCACAATTGATGACGTGGATCGTGCTTTTATAAAGGCAGACGTGCGAAGAAGTTTTGCTGAAGCTCGGTTGCTTGAACTCAAAAGAAGAGCTTCAGCCGAACTTGGACTTGATGCTGCACCCTCAAAAAAGAAAATAAAATCAGAAGAGCAAGCTGACAAGAAGAAGCGTGGGCACCCCATTCTTCAACTCCCAGAAATGCCGAAACTTAAAAAGCTGGGACTTCATAATTGGAAGTTTTCTGACTATGATCTTGAAATTTTTCCTCGCTATCCGCTTTTACGCGAAGTGGATTTGGAGCTGAGTGACTCTCCGGCCCTATCCTTTGGCCTGGATACAATGGTGGGTCTGGATGAACGCGGTGAGCACTCTTGTGTCAAGTACTTGAAACTACGTGACTGCAGTCAGGACCTCGTGAATTGGGAAGGAATTGCAGCACTGTCCCAATTATTTCCTAATCTCGAAGAGCTTGATGTGAAAGTAGAGGATGACCACACTTTGACATCAATCTTCGTGCACATGACAAAACTGAAGCGACTGCACTTGAATGACAGCGAAATATCAGATTCGGGAATTACTGGATTGCCCATGAAATTACTGAAGACTGGTTTCGAGAAATCGAACACATTGAGTGATGTGAAAACGTTGAGAGAAAGGACATACATTGGAAACCTGATTGGTAAGTCTAGGCGTCAGGGATCCGGAGAGCAAAAGATTCGATTTTCCCGAGATTCCGATCCGACAAAGGACTAATGACTGAACTATAGTGTTGTTCGTTGCTTGGAATTGCAGATCTTCAGGAATTGACTTACACTGGCCGCAGGCTGACAAAATACTCGATTCATTTCGGAATTGCTGCTTTGAAAAATTTGACGAGTTTAAAGCTGAAGGTAACGTTGATTAAAGACTGCATTAAAGATTGCATGAAAGTTGCCATTTTTGCAATGATCCGATTTTACTTTCCCACAGCCTCCACGCAGGCCCTATTCCTATAGTAGAAAATGGGTTCCACTTTTGTTCGGGTACGACAACGACAACGATCATGCACCTGTCGATATTCGCCCTCTTCTCACAAATTGTAAATACCTAGTCAAGCTTGATGTGAATGGGGAATCGCAAAACGAATGGGGCGCGACTGAGGATTCAGATTTTACAGATGATTCCGATGTGGAAGACGTGACGCCCAGGACCGAGTTCAAGGGCTGTGGTCTGAAAGAAGATCAAATTAAATTAGTTAAAGAAACATTCCCGAACTTGGACTTGGTTTATGGCGAAAAGGACCCACGTCTCTAAGAAGAAGAGTGTTTTATAAAAGGGACTGGTGGCAAAAGCCAATTCCTTAATTGGTTTTTGAGTTATGAACAAAAAAGTAATGTACATTACTTCTGAAATGGCTCTCTGATAAAATTAGATTGCATTTTGAGTTAAGACTTTTCAGAATTTAATTATCTCTTACGACTTCTACTGTCTGTGCATAGATTTAATTGTTTTAAATTGTATAATAAAATAAGCCGTGTTAAGAAAAATTCTATTGGGATTTCATTCATTCTTTCATTCTCATCCAGACAACCCAAGCGCACATTTAATTTGCGAGTCTCCATTTTCTTGCACTTGTGCTGTGTCTGTGAAGACTTGTTTCTCTTGATCTTTAAGATTCATGCGGATAATTTGCTCTTTTGTCAAAACTCACGCTTCATGAAATTTCAGTCGGTAATGAAGGTCAACCACATTCAAGTCAGCGTCCAACAAACCAACCAACCAAACCATCTTAAACACACAGGACGCGCAACTTTGTTGGATTGTCAAGTTCGACATATGTATGACGTGCTAGCTACACTGAGCCAGACTTCTTATGTAATTATGTAACCAGTTGGTCCCGAACTTGACTGCTCGTGATCGTACTTATGAAGTGTTTAATTGGTAATAATTTTAAAGATTAACAGAGTGTTCGTTATCCAAAGCCATCAAATCTGAAGGAAGACACAGCGTTGCGTTGCGTGAAGCATGCGATCGCTATGTAATTATTCAATGAAATTCTAAGCAAGCAGCGCAATTTTTACAATACAAACGACAAGGAATTGATTACCTGATCTGACCAGCAGAATATCAAATAATTTACAGAGATTGCATAAGGTTCTTGTTCTTTGTTTCTTTCCATGTCTTTTCTAGTGCTGTCTTGGCTGTCTACTCATGTCATTTTTTTCACTGACTTTATGATTCCAGATTCTGCGAGAGAAGGCGAAGGCGAAGGCATCGTCAGCAGGAAAGTATGCATTGGCAGCAGTAGAGTAGAATTCACGAACTGACTCAAGCGATGCACATGGACGACATGGATAACATGTCACTTGGACAAGAATTTATTGCCTGATCAGGATAACCATGAAGAATTAGTAGTCTTTAATATGCAAATTCTTGATGAAGTTCATGCCAAGCCTTCAAAGCGTCCACCCATCCAATGTCCAATTGGTTGAGACTCGGCCTTCAAGGAGACGAGAAGCTGCAAACCAGTTGCACTTTGGCACTTTTTCACGACAAACTTCAGTTGCACTGACGCCTTCTCCAAAATGGGGTCCCACTTTCGTCTTCGTCCCGAACTTTTGCTGGCCCTGCTGAGCCTGGCACTGACATTCGCCTCAATCGTACAGGGCAAGACAAAAGAGTACACGTTCAACGTAAAGTACACGAGTGGCTGTCCCGATGGCGTGGAGAAGGACAAAATCTTGACAATCAACGGTTTATTTCCGGGCCCCAAGATTGAGGCAATAGTTGGTGACACGATCATTGTCACGCTCATCAACAACATACAGGATGGCCAAAATACGTCGATTCACTGGCACGGGATTCATCAGCGAAATACGCCTTTCCAAGATGGAACAAATATGCTTGCTCAATGCCCGCTCAAGCAGGGAGAGAAACAAGTCTATGAGTTTCCGGTGCCTGTCGCTGGAACATTCTGGTAAAAGAGTCTCAAGTTCTCAGCTACGTTTTGGTTCTAAGGATCCTTTCCCTGTACTCGCAGGTACCACGCCCACGTGAAAAGCCAATACACGGAAGGTCTTTGGGGTCCACTCATCGTGCACAACACAAAAGAAGCCTACGAGTACGACGATGAATTCACAATCATGATTGGGGACTGGTACCATCGGACGGCGGAAGAGCTCGAGTACTGGCACCTCTCCAAGCTCAGTCGAGGGGCTCCTCCATATCCTGACTCAGCGCTCATGAACGGACGAGGACGCACAAACTGCACCCTCGCTGAGAAAGATTTCAAATGTAGTGCCAAACACCAAAAGCGTCCCATCTTCAAAGTCACTCCTGGAAAAACTTACCGAATTCGTGTCATCAACGTGAGTGGCTACTCTGCCTTCAGATTCTCAATCGATGGACACAAAATGCATGCAATCGAAGTGGACACAATCGACGTCGTGAAAACTCCGGGGCTTGACGTGGCCGTGATTGCGTCTGCACAGCGATACTCATTCCTCGTGACGATGAACGGAACGGAAGATCGGTACTTGATTCGTGCCGATTTGATGACTGAAATCTTGTTCGTAGACGGTCAAAATATTAACGAGCACCCGGAGGGCGTGATGGCTAACGCGACGGGAGTCCTGCGATACGTGAGAAGGCAAGACCGCTCCACTGACTTTGGACTTGAGAGGTTCGACTTCAATGACGAGCTTCCGCCCAGCACATTCAGCACACTTCCCGACCCGCTGTATTTGGATGACAATTTGCTGCACGCCCTCGACGGGATCAAAGCACCAGGATACTACGACGAGCAATTTGTCCTCAATGTTACCTTTGTGTACGAGCATGAGGTCCGAAGAGGAGCCTTGAATAACATTTCGTTCAAACTTCCGACTGACAAGCCTCTGCTACTCAAAATGATCACGAACGACGAAATCCTCGACAAACACAATCCACTTTTCCTCCGTTACGGTGACGTCATTCAGGTTGTGATTAACAATCCATTCGATGGTCGGCACCCGTTCCACTTCCACGGGCACTCCTTCTGGGTCATGGGCACTGGTGAGCAAGGCGATGGCGATTACGACCCTTCACAACACAACCTCGTGTTTGATGGCGTGCGAAGAGACACTGTTGTGGTGCATCAGAATTCGTGGGTAGTGATTCGATTCATCGCAGACAACCCTGGGCTTTGGGCGCTTCACTGCCACATTGACTGGCACAACCTAAGTGGAATGGCTGCAGTCTTCGTCGAGGCTCCCGAGCGTGCTCACAACCTGACGATACCGCCTGAAAGTCTTCGGATTTGTAAACATCACGGAATCACTCTTTGAAAAGTCCTACCACAGACGTTAAGCGAAATGACAAACGATTTAAACGGCATCGTGAATTATTTTAACTAGGACTTAAGATGTATTTAGTTAATACTACAACATGCTATCTTGAAAATGTATTAAAATTATGAATATATGTATGTAAGTGCCAATTAATTAACAAAAACGAATGTAACACTAATAAAAGAGCATACAACACGTATTTTACGGGGTTTTATGACGAATAGAATAACAATACTTACTTCCTCCGCTTGGAAGTTTTCAACGTACTAGAATTGGGATTTATAAGCATTGCATTAGCATGCACAAGTACAGCTACTACTCCAGACTTTACTTAGCATATACTCTTTAGAAATAATTTTGTTATTTGCACCGAAGATATCCGGCATGACACTTCTTCTGTGGGTCGTCCGATCCACCATCAATGTCTGTCGCGTTGTCAGCTGAGGAGATATTAATACCCCTTTCTTTAAGTTCCGCCAAAGGGAATCGCTTAAGAAAATCAAGTTCGCTGAATCCCAAATCCACACAAATTATGGGTGACAATTTAGCGAAAGTATCCGATGAGCCGCAGTAAAGCTGCCAAAGTAAGCTGCCTTTAACTCGTACGACGACAAATCCTTCTGAGGCGTTTCCACTGCTAAACAAAATATTTCCGAGGGTCATATTTTTGCATAGTTGAGTATTCTGTGACAAAGCCAACCTGGAAGAATCCATGAAGCTTCCTGTAGATTCTAGATGAAAGCAAGTTTCTGCGTTTCCAGTTGAGCAGTTTTCAATTTTTCCACTAACACCAAGTTTTTTTACTGTAGCTAACTTCTGTATTAATTCATCAGATGAAGGTGTTGAAGACGAAGAACTAGCATCTGATTGTTTGGTCGAGTCTTCCTGCATGCCCGCTCCTAAACCAGTTGTCGTACGTGGGATCTGATTGGATACTTTCTCAGTAGAACTGGCGGTGCTAGCGAAATTATCAGAATTGGAACTGATACCGTCTTTTCTGCTCTCAACTGAAGTAGTACAGATATTTGTTGTTTCCGTCTGCAATAACTTTTCAGTAGACGTTGGTAGAGTTGAATTAATCTTGTTGGTGCTGTCAGGTTGAGATGATGCCCAGTATAAGATGCCCAAGCTCACCGCGATCATTAAACTAAGGACAACAATGACCTTCGTCCAATGGCAGATTCTTACACGCCGAGCCATTTTGCTGTAGCCAACTGGATCAACATACTGAATTCGACGCATGTGTGATTTGCTAAAGTTGAGCTTATACCAGGCACTGATACGATTCATTCTGCCTTAAGATAAGCAGAAACCTTTGATTATCCCAACTCTCAAGTAAAATTAAATTGCATTTAGGGCTTACTCACGTCGTATATGCTTCTTGAAATAGCGTGAGCGTGGCAGACTTCTTGAACTGGCAGGGTTAGTTATCAGAACTCGATACCAATTTGGAACTTAACTTTTGATCTTGATAATAACAAGCAACTCTAACAAATTGGGTCAGAATGACCACCATCAAATTACAAAAGAATTAAAGAAATTACAAAAACATCCGCTACTTTCTATTTTGTATCATGGAGAATCATCCCATAGCCTTCTCTTGTCGCTTTCTTAGTTGACACTTGCATAACTATTCAAGCGGAGCGGAGGCGGAAGTGTCACATGAATTCATCATCAATTCTGCACTGTTGACTGCTGACTGGCGCAAATCCGCATGCGGCTGCCGGCGGCAGCACCAGCGGTGGCACTAGGACCCCTAGTACGGCCTGAGCCGTGACCTGCGTGTCAAAGAAACCCAAAACGGAACGAGAAAAAGACAGGAGCAGGGCAGTGTGGACTTGCGTCGTCAATCGTCATGGCCAATTATTGTCATGATCTTTTCACTGAAGCAACTAGTCCGTGGACAGCCATTAAGAATTAAGGCGGAAAGCTATTCGGAAAGAGGTGGATTTGGAGTGAGTCAGATTTGTGTACAACAGGACACAGGAGGCATCTGGTCAATATCAATGGGGTGGTGTGGTCGAATCTGCAGTGCACGCATGTTGTGACTGGTCATGCTGTGATGTTGTTGGCATTGCCCTTGACATTCATGCAGCGCAGATTATCGATTGGTCGTAGTCGTAGTGTCCCACACCCCAAATTTCGAAATCTTGTTTCAAGATAAGACATTTCTCGTGTCTGTGATCATGTTTTCGCACTCTGGGTCTCTGTCCATTTTGTCCATGCTCACAGGTAAGATTGCAAATTATGTCACGCGCGTGCACAGTGTCTGTGTTTGTACTTATCGAAGCATCTGGTACGGACTCCGAGAAAGGGTTGAATGTCAAGTTCCGGATTCATTAATTCATTCACGTTCAGAGCCTCCTCAAAACCTTGTCATAAAACTCTGCCCGTGATAAACGTAGTTAATGCAAGATGTCTTGCCAGAACTGCAACGGGCCGTCCAATTGCTGCTACCTGAAGGCCAAGGAGATCCAAGCCTTCAAGAAGCACGTCCTCAGTCATTTCATCTTGGAGGTAATCTTCGAGATGGTCATCAGCGTGTCGAGCGTCGTCACGGATTTCCTCACCCTCATAATCTACCTCAACAAGAGAAAATGGATATTGGCCATCCTCACTTTTATTCCTGTCCTCCTTCCCACCACCGTCTTCACCAACGTCTACCTCTCCGACGGCAAAGGCCGCATCTCGCTCTCCAGCTCGTCACGATCCACGTCCACTGAACTCTACGACGACAAGCCAGACGTCGAAAGCCAGCAGAGCGAGCCCACGGACAGGGAGCAAGGGATCGAGGGAACAAGATGTTGTGGATGCTGCAGCGCCTTTTGCCTCTCGATGTGCCACAAGGACAAGACAATGCGGAAGAGAGCATCCAAGATGGTGGGCAAGTACCTCAATCGCTCAGCAAAGTACTTTTTCGGCACCTTCGTCCTTCGAGTTATCGCCTGGACGTGGTAGGTCATTAATTGGGCCCGAGAAAGACCTTATGACTGTGAATAAGAATGGGACTTGACCTTGATTGTTTGAACCAGGTACCTGAAGGCGTTGGTGTTCGGTTACAAAGCGTACAGGGAACCTAAACGCTTCATGAAGATGCAGTCGTAAGATAACACACTTTACTCTGAACTTGAATCAAGTACTCGAACGGCAATTTAACTGATGCATGTTGGTTTCACAGGCCCAACGCGCATTGGAGCCATGAGCTGCTGCTTCGGCTGGACTTCCTCCAGGCGGCCCTTGAGAATGCGCCTCAGTGCGTCATTCAGCTGTACGCTCTGCTGGTGGACACGGAGGAAAACAAAACGCTGGGAATCTTAACGTTGACTTTTTCTTTCCTTGACTTCATTCGTGTCGCGACCACCGTTCACTGGAATATTGTCAAGGGGCCTGTCGAAGCACCAGGGAACGTGTACGGCTCCTTCACTTGGCGGGCCCTGAACATGACCTCTTGGATCCTACTCTACGTCGCGCGGTGTAGTGCCATCGCAGTGCTGGTGGCCTCGAGCGACAACTGGGGCGCAGTCATCGCCTTCGGGATCTTTGCCCTGCACATGTGCCTGTTCGCAAAACTGTTTTCCTCCACAAAATATGGGGTTGCTGCGCAAAAGATCATCGTGACAGCCTTCATCTCTCTCTTCTTCCTGCCCGAGCTGGACGTGGACTCGCTGGCTGTGGATAAACTGATCCAGTTCTACTACGCTGTGCTCCTCATGGAGAACACTTGCTTCATTATCCCCTGGAACGGACTTGACGCCAACTACTGCGACTTCTTCAGCAATTCTGGAAGCAATTCCAAACCACCGGGCTCAACAGAACCCCCAGAACATCGCGCTGAGGAAGGGATTAGCACCTCGCCTTGGCCTTCGAGTTCTCCACGCACTCGGCTCGAATGCTTTTTGCAGCCTGAAGTGGTAGTTATCGTTGTGGCCTCATTCACAGTCCTGGGCGTCATCCTCAGACTGGCGGCCGCGAGAAAGTCGGCTAGGTACCAGGTGACACTATCTGCGGAGGAGACGTCGACGACGATGCAGGAAAAGATCGCCAACATCTACAGTCGGAGCTGGACGCGTCTGACACTGAACGATCTGGTCAATTCGTTCATGCAGATGCTGCGGAAGGAAGTCATCATTCCGGAACGAGTCTCCAAAGACTTCTCCGGCACAGCACTGCAGAAAAATCCCAACTGCTCGCTTCAAGTCTCGCCCCAACTTGCCACTCACTTCACAGCCTCACAGAACTTCATCAAGAAGTCCTTCTCCATGATCATCCGAAGTCCCACGGAGACGAGGGCAGACACAAGACGATTCAGCTACTGTCCGAGTCTCCTCACGCCCACCACCACCACGCCTTATATGAACGGAAGTATTCATCTCAACAACAACAATAGCAACAATCTAGAGGTGAACGACGACTTGCGCCTGGTGGTGCCAAAACTTTTCTTCGTGCCTGCTCTGCCCACCAACACAAACTCGTTGTCTGAATCAATGACATCCCTCAACCAGGACACTCCACTCTAGACAAGCGCTCAAGTTCGATTTCTATTTACCATTGTGTCATCTTTGTATCCTCATCGTTCACCGGTGTATCCTCCAGTACCTACCTTTATGACAAGAATTTAGAATAAAATATGGTCTATTTGCGAAACTGCGAAGCCATCTTTATTAACTTTATTCGGAGCTTCTTGCTATGAACAATGCCATTCAACTCCAAGGAGCTAAAATAGTAAACGGTATTCGATTGAGAATTGTGTAGTGCGCGTCGCCGACCTTCTTTGTCCCTTTTCTAGTTGTTTTTTGCGCGAGAGGAGGACAAGTTCTAATTCTGTAACAGCCAAGCTGACGAAGCTGACCTGGCTGATCAAAATACGTTACTGATTTTAGTTGCTTTAGTATATTTTGGACTGGATCAAAATCACAAAACGTCCATCACGTGCTATAGTGTTCAAGGTCGACTACGAATGCTAATGGGACACCCAGCAGGAACAAGGTTAGTCAATCGAAATCTAGAAGCATGAACAAAACCAAGTTACCGATATTCCAAATCCAATAGACGATACGGTGCTCCATCGTTGCATGAGCCAGGACCGGGTGACGCGTAACATGTCAAATTATCAAGATGCTTAAACGCTAAAGAAGAAATAGAGCCTCTGAACAATGATTCGCAAAGCCTGCACCGCTTCTGATTAGCTTGTCCTTAGAAATATGGCCAATAACGGGAAAGGCTTGGATCCAGCGGTTTCAGTGCAAGGACCTGCAACTGTTGGTGCGTTGGAGTTGCAGGTTGAAGGAGGTTCAAGTGGTTATCCGGCCGGCCAGGCTTGTAATGGGTACTTATTCATTTTCATTAAGGAGTTTGATTGTGGCGTGACAGCTGGAACTTAATTTCTTAATCCGAAATGGGATTGTTTGTATCTAGAAACCGATCCGCCTACGCATACCATTCTGAGAAGGTACGCATGGGCACGGCAATGGACGAACGTGGAATTCTGTCAATGACAATGGAGCAATTAAGGATTTACGCCAAGGAGTTAACGCACACGGTTGGAAGTTATCTTTGACTCATGCTTAGAAATTGTGTTCTATTATCTTGCTTCCTAGCTAACAGCAAATCTAACAAAATATTTACTTTTCAGCACTTGGCGCTGCTTCAAGAAACGTCTCGAAAGGAGAAACAAGGGGATAAACTGGTAAATATTCTCTATTCATTAGCTAAACATGGGCCTACTGAGAAGCCGATGCTGACCGCAACCTCATTCGAGGTTTCTTTAATCCGGAGCACCTCGAACAGCAATGATAAAATGAATAGTAATTTAAATTAATATATTGCTAATTGAATAGTGAGACAGAACCGTACATAGCAATACTTTTATTTTAATCAGGCTCGCGTTATCGCGGCGGCGGCAGCATTAGTGGAAAAGAGAATTGCAATGGCTGTGCTCCGCCAGATCGAGCTCCAAAGCAATGTTCGTCGCAGACTCTTTCCGAGACAGGCAAAGCCAGTGGTACAGTTAATAACTCTGACCTCTCTGAATTCAACTACGGGGGAAATAATGCGGAAAAGCAAGACTGGAGTTCTGATTTCGTGTCGCCGTCAAGTAGTAGTTCTGAATCTGTTGATTCGGCTCTAGCGTGCGACGTGGTTGATGTCGCCGCTCCCGTACGACCAATCTCTGCCACTCCTAGTCCCTCTGCTCCTTCTTCAGGTGTCCAGAAAACGATCTTAACTGATAAAGAAAATGAAGTTATTTCCAAAGTGAAGCTGCTACCGGCACCATTCGATGCTCTGAAACAGCAGAAGATGGACGATAAAAAAACTATAAATGGATTCTATCGAGATCCGGCAATTAAAGTTCAAGAAACGCGTCGGAGCACACCATCTTCAGAACACTCCAACGTACAAAAAGTGGTTCCTTCGCCAGTACTCGCTTCCCTCGCGGGGAGTACCAAAACCAAAACAAGTGTCAATCATAAAAGGTAAGCTACAGCTATATTACAATTTACTATTCAGTATTAATATTGAAATGCTCACCACACGAATACTACAATAGATGTAATTGTTTCGTTGTAGACCCGCCGCAAAGTATTATGAACCTCCACACAAAAGAGAAGGCATGAAGAATCAACTTCCCCAGAAGTCTGCGTCAGGATCAGGACAATCAGAAGCAAGCCGAAATCTAGTTCGTTATCAGCCCATTGTGAGACAATTGCAGATTGAGTTCGCCATCGGCAAAGACGGCCGGCATGGAGCAGGAGTTTTGGTGATCAATCAAATGCGAATGCGCACCGTCTACTACACGTATTGCAAGCCATTTACTGCTGGAATGATGGCACCCGCTGAGGGCAGGTCATCGCGTAAGATTAGAAACTGTGCAGATGGCTTGAGATACTTCCAGAAGTATTTCAGGTGTGGCGACCACATCCGAGTTTATTGTGACGACGACAGATTTGGCGATGAAACTTTTAAGCCCACACGCAATCTGACAGACCAAGTTGAAAAAATTTCGCGAGAATTTGGCTGTAACATAGAATTATTTCAACGTCCTATTAACTCGTCCGCCACGCTTCAAGAAAATAAGCAGATGCTGGCTGCAGTGCATTTGGCATCTGGCCGAAGGCAAAAGTGTATCGACATACTTGAAAGTCTTATTGGCGCCACTCCTGCTGCGCCTGGAACTTAGAACCCTAAAGTCAAGTAGGTTGCATTATCAGTAGATTAATTAACTTGAAAGTTTTAGCTAGTTTTTGGTCACGTTTTATAATTACAGTAAGAGAAAAGCTGATGATAAATTAACTTCGATAAATTCAGACGCAAGTCCACATTTCATGTATTTTGCTTATACTTGAAATTTTGTTCATAATGAATTTTATGGAAGAATAAAAATGGACGTAACTGGACCGCTGTTACTGGCATGACTGGATAGACTGATTGAGTAAATGCATTCTCATTGTCCAGAGAGTCAATGTGCCAGCTGTTGAGCTAAGCTATCACGCATAAGCACAATGAATGGCCGACGCGAGTTCGGGGTTTACGGAAGAATTTGAGTTTTTACAACGGTGCATGAAAGTCTCAGAAAGTGAAAAACTACAGCAAGACGACAAAGAAATACGTTTATTTCAACTTTTCGACCCTGCACTATACACATGCAACACTTGCACGGCGGTGTTTTTCGTGGCATTTTAGGATCATGGACGTCCCAGGAGTTGGAGATTCCAATAATTGTTTGTGGCATCGTGGGTATTTTTTTTAGAGTGCTGGTGATTTTAAAATTGCAAAAAGTGCGTCATGCATTCCCAGTTACAGTTAAAGTTAAAGTAGTGATTACTGGGATCGCTTCCTTCAATTTCCATCGGATGTAAGGCGTTTCTGTTTTGTTTTGTTTAACGGCCAGACCTGAATCATCTGACGATCTGACATGGAAATCTTGCTTTGTAGAAAAAGATCAGGCAACATGACCAGCTCTGAGAGCAGCGAAGGGCAAGGAGACGGAGGCCAGGACCCAAGTAGAGGAACTTCATCTCCAGTGGCTTTGACGAAGGAAGTGGAACATTCAATGAATAGTCTAGAACTTGGAGATAAGTGTCCTTCACAACGACACATTAGAAGACGCCGCAAGTCTTCTGGTGCTGGAACCATGCAAGTGGCAGTCAGAGAGGACCCGACGTAAGTATCTGGAAATGAAAGGTCGAAGTAAATAGTTACCCTGACTTGAAACAATGATTACAGGGAATTGGCATTGGCAGCTGGAGCGACTGGAACCGAGTTCGCTTGCCAGGCTGATGCCGATATTGGTTTGATGACTTTGGAACAACTCAGAACTTATTCTCTTCTGTTGACGCATCAGGTATATCAAATGCACATTCCCCTAGTTATTTCAAGATTGCTATATTTTCCATTTTGCTATTACTTCAGGCCAAGTCCCTTTTTTACTTGTTTTTACAGTACAATGGTCTGAAGACTCGTCATGAGCGTGAACAGGAGAGACAATACAAACTCCTCGGTATAATAAACTCGCTAGCAAAGAGAGGACATAAGCATCCTTGTGTCCAACGGATTGGAGGAGATCCCAAAAGCAAGGACGTTGGCGCTGATGCCGTGGCCTGCGAAACAATAGAGAAACATGATAAAGCAACTAATTCGCTAGGTATTCTTATTCTCCTATCTTGCTTCTCAACTTCTGAAGTATTTTATCCTTATGCCGTACTCCTACAACTTGAGCTCAAACCTACTTATAGAGAATACTCTGGCGAAGGATACTGTGCGAGTGGTTCCAAAAATTCCAGATGTCAGCACTCAGGTACCTGTGTCTTCTCCATCAAGCCGACCCTGTCCATCGCCACTATTCACTGCTGTTCGAAATCGAATCTCGGAATCAGAGGAAGATGGGAAGAACAAAGCAAGCGCTCCTCCTGATACGGCTGATGCGCAGCTGGTGAAAGTTGGTATTGGAAGAAATGGGCGAACAGCAACACAGGAACAGCAATGGACGCCAACTAAAATCTACGGGTTAGGCTGAATCCTGCGAGAAATGACGGCATTGTGCAAGCAATGGCAATCGCAACATTTAATGACAATCTAAAAATCTGATTCACACAATTTAGGCAATATCAATACCGCTTCGAAGTGATCATTCCATCTCCTGGCCATCTTTTCGTCCCGAAAAGATCGATTGCTATTTACTTTGCCTCAAACCCAACTTGTGGTACTGGATTATGCGTCGTTGAAGCTCAAAATGGCTTCCCCTCAAGATACTACACATTTCGGCAAAGCCACACTGGGCTGAGAGGTCCAACTGGGATTTGGCCACCTATATCGCAAGCTGAAATAGAAATGCACACGTGCTTCACCGGACTTAGTTATTTCAGAAATTGGTTTCGAGTTGGAGACGATCTTCAAATCTGGACCGACAGCACAGCATTGCATTGGGATAATTTTCCACCATTTGCAACATTCAAGGAGCAGCTCACAAATTTACAATATACTGTGGGATGCCGGGTTCGATTGTTTCACGATGTTCCAATTCAAAATATTTATCTTAAAGTGGCCCACATGCTGACAACTTATAGTTACTACCCTCATCAAGAATCGCCATATATGCTTCTTCAATCTCTGGGAATACTTCCTGGCTCCGCTCATAGTGTTCTACGTCCACTGTAAGTTTCAGCTTTTCTTCTCGTGTTTCGTTCTCATTACATTAAAATGATCTGTACCATATTGTTATTGCGGTAGTGCTGTGACAGAAACAGAACTTTTAATAAACTGAAGGGAATAAAGAAAAGTTTAGTTTGACGGTCTGAATCGACATTAATTTCAGAACAAACCAGATTCACATTACGTTACGGACAGAGAACAGATCATTGTAAGCTCCGAAATAAATACTTGAAGAATAGTGACAGTTTATAAGATTATTCCTCTTCTTCTTCTTCTTCTTCCTCTTCCTCCTCTTCCTCCTCTTCTTCTTCCTCCTCCTCTTCCTCTTCCTCCTCTTCTTCCACGGGTTCGTCGAAGTTGGGTTCTTCCAAGACGTCAGGGAGGTCGGGCTCCTGTTGGAAGAGAAAGTTCAAGTTGGTAATTGCGGAGATGAAGATAAGCCAGGAGTCTTAAGCTTGAGCTTACGTTTACAGGCTCCTCGTCAGGTGATTCGGGTTCTCCCTTCTTTTTGCCAGGTCGCTCTCCGAACCATTTAGGAAGTTTAGCTGTAATACATTTCAAGCTCTATTAATTCATGCTTCCAAACAAGAGCGTAAGAGTAACAATTGGTAGTGATGAGCAAAGTCAAGCAATACTAATTGTGTTAGGAGTGTGTTTACTTTTCTGGCGTTCTTCAAAGGCTTTTATCGTATCTCCCCATTGTTTGTCCATCAATTCTTTGTTAAGAGCATCCAAACCCTTTGGCAAAAATGGAGCATTGTCACGTCATGAAAATATAGCAGTTAAAGCAGTGCGCATGGGGATTTTGGGCAGGCGCGGTCGCGTGCTGCCGCGCAAGCAAGTGAAACGATCAGTTTACAATTTGAAATCCAAGGTTCTAAAGTTAATGCGGAAGCAAATCAAACGATCAAGTTTCATCCACACCGCGCCTCGTGGCTCTTTGGCTTACTCTTTTGTCTTTTCTCAAACTCGCCGACCTTCTCGGACCAGAATTTCTCATTTATATCTTTGTTAAGCACGTCCCAACCCTAAACGAGTTGATTCACATTACGTAAGATTAACGAGCTGATTCGTTTTCAATTAACATGAAATGGCTCTGAATAAATTGAAGCGACAGGACTTAATTGTGGCATTTAGAACGCACTTACTCCGTCAAAGAGTTTCTTCTTGTCGTCGTAGGTTCTTGTGTCCATTCTGCGTTCGTATTTTGAGGCCACTTGAATTTTGGGCTGAAAGACATGAAAGAGTTTTTTACTTACAAGTTGAAGCATGTTGTTGTTTCAATGGGCTCTTGAAGCAACTATAACTTACTGGATATTTGCCGGTCAAAGCTCTGTAAACATGAATAGAGATTAATTCATTATTGATAGTTTTAATGTCGTTTGCGTCTAAGAAACTTACTCAGGGTCTAGACCGCGTTTCATGGCTTTGTGTCTCAGCTGTTGTTTTTGACGCTCCTTCAATTCTTTCAACTGCAATATAAGGTGTGAATATTAAAGGCTGTTGAAGGATCCGTGTTATTGAGTAATTTCTGGCATATTGTCTCACGTCGTACTCCTGACGCTTTTGGCGTTCTTCCAAGTCATACTTCTCAGTTTCCAATCGGACAATTTGTTCCCAGAGCTCCATAACCTTCTTCTTGAGAACGTCAGCAGAGAGTCCGGTGATGTCCAACGGCTTGATGCGGAAACTCATCGAAATCCTCTTTTCCTCCTCGAGTTGTTCCTTTGTCTTATTCAACTCCTGACGTCCGCCGCCACCAGCGTCCATCTAGTGATTACGAATTTGCAATGCGGGCAATGTAATTTGAAAGGTACAGCATCAAGGCTTTATTTCTTTGAGGCTGCTTACTCCTTCCGAGTGTGATCCAAGAACCAAATGCTTTCCAGACATGCTAGCCTGTGTAAATAGGTAGAAAACCATTACGCGTTATTCGTTCGCTGATTTTGACTCCTTAATTCCAATTATTTGCATATAAATGCCCTGCCTTTTGTGCTTGCATCATCAGTTGACGCTTGCGCTCGACCTCTTCAAGGCGACGGAGCTTTTCTTCTTGAGCCTTTTGTTTCTGCTCTTCAACCTCGCGTTGGCGGCGCTCTTCCTCCTGCCGTTTCTTCTCGGCCAATCGCTTTTCTTGTTCTTGACGAAGAGCCTAAATCACAACAGTGCGTTGAGAAATAATTTTCTGGAATGAAAATCTTGGAGTTTGGTCGTTTACCTTTCGCTTGCCCTGATGCTCCTTGAGTTTGTTCAGTTCATCTTCCTCCTTGGCACGCTGTTTGCGCCATTCAAGAATGTACTCCTTGAGTTGTTCATCCAAGTCCGACTTCTTTTCTTCTTGTCTCTGCAAAGGGACGCCAGAGAAGTCAGATAAACTTCAAAATGTTGAAATGGTTGGGCAGACAGATAACTTGCCTTGATGAATTCAGCTTTAGCTCCCTTTGGTTCCTCCCTTCAGACGTACGTAGATTTGGGGTTTGGAAAAAAGTAGACAGAATTAGTTTAGGAGTTCGGGGTTGCAGCCAAGGTGTGACAAGACACGGAACGAAATGAGCGTCAAGGGGCAAATGCAAACTCTAAAATTGAAGGACTCGCAGATCCTCCCTTTCAAAAATGGTTGGCTAACATCGACTACACAAAAATATGGTATACGTGGGTTTCTCCAAAAATGAAACATCGAGAAAAATGCGAGGGCCCATAAAAATGAGAGTTAGTTCAGCTAGCAGTCATTCATTCAATCAAATGGCATGCTTTCGTAAGCGAAAAAGTGAAGTGATGGTTAATCGAAATAAGCGTTGCATTTATTTAGACGAGATGAATTCACGGTTTTTTGATCAAAATTTGGGACCATCGATATAAACCTGGGGGCAGCGGGGAGGAAAGACGGCGACGACGGTAATCTCAGAAAACGACATTGAGTAGAGTAAAGCAGGTCTTTAAACTTAATGATCACTTGGGTCAGTCGGGGAGCTGGGAGCTCAAACTCACACCGATGACATGGACATTAAGGGGTATGGAAGGAATGAAACATCGAGAGGGCGACATTATTTGGTCACGGTGTAGGAACTTACGATGGCGGAGCGGCTGGTTTCTTGCTTTACGTTTTAAGGACGGAATTGTCATTGTGCGGGAGCCCGATAACGAAGGGAAAGAGGCAAGAAAAGTGTGGATTAGTTCATAGATCGAGATCCCAGATCCCGAGACACTTCAATGCGTTATGCGTAGCCCCAAAGACTAAAGGTGGACTCCGGTGTTAATGTTATTAGCATAACTACAGTCAAGATTCATCCAAAAGAGTCTACTTGAGATAAATAGTTGGATCATTCTAGTACAAGATTGCAGTGCAGTGCAAATAACTCTAAATTTAGCCAGGATACATTCTCAACGAGCGACTCATTCTCAGCCTGTGTGTTATTCAGCGCTTGATTTCAGCCTCAGTTTTGGCATTGGCACATTTGGCTTTATGGATCATTGGCATAATTTTGTCACTCATCATCAGTTAATTTTTTAAGTATTCTGGATACTTACTTCCTGTAAAAGCAAAAGAAAGAAAAGAAAAATGTCTGTTCGTTTTGGGGTTTGAAGTTACGAGTCATGGAATCATGGTCCGAAGCAAGTAATTTGATTCTGATATGAATGGGACTTGGGGTATTGAGACTAAACTATGGGAGCTACTTCATTAAGTATGATTGGTTGCTTCGGACTGCCTGGACTTTCTTCTCCAAACCGATTTTGCTACGGTAGAATACTGTCGACTAATCAAGCAGTATACTTACACTTCCTCGACTTCCTCCTCCTCACTGTAAAGCAAACGAAAGGAAAAAAAGTGTTAAAATTCAGTTCAAGTTGGCCGGAAACTCGCTAATTAACAAAAATGCGGAGCTGGTGCCAAACCAATCATGTTATTTGTCCCTGTCAATCTTCGCAACAAGTAATGAGTTGCCATCAAGTCATATCATCTGGCATTTCAGGAATCGAGAGCTTCGGGTGCGTTTTAGAACTCAATATTCAAGAATTCAAGGCTTTAACGACAACACGGCAAAAGAATCTGCACAGGAAATGAATACGCGAAACTAGCGAAACATGTGCGTGCACTGAGAGTGAGACTCTCGAACGCGAGCGCCCGCGGTTGGCGTTGGCAGTGGCAGTCGTGCTTTGGAAGAGGCGTGAAGACGTGGTTGGATCCAATTACATGCAGTATGTACGCGTCTTCGGTCTACATATTATGATCTGAAGCTGAAGCCCAATTTTCTATTTATTTAATTCACAATCCACGTTGAGGCGGAAGGGGAATCTCGAAATCAAGCCTTTTCAAGTACGATCTTAAGAATTTGTGTCTGCGTGTTTCTAAAATTAATCCTGTCTGTGTTGGCACATTGCCAAAAACGGCTGCCTACCCGAAAGCACTCTTTTTCGCCAGATTATATATTTCTGAAAGTATGTTGCAATTTCCTGTGACTCGTGCCTTCGTCTGGCAACAGAAATGGCCGTCTACTGCTTCCACATTCCACATTCATGAGCTTATTTATGCTAATTAATTTGAGAAATTAATTAAAGGTGAACTTACGAGTATTCCTCCTCGTCCGACATGTTGCAGGTTCAAAGCCTGAATAATTGAACAGAAAAGCGTTAGTACAGAAACATATACAGGTAATTATGAACCAGCTACACAAATTACTAGTACAATTAAATGGACGCGAAGGCGACACGGGAGCTTGACTTACTTTCAAGTCCAAATGTCAAAAAGAAGAAAAATCGAAGTTGAAAATCACTGACGACTCTCAGAGCACACTCTCGTCGAAGACTGCGAGAAACCGAGTTTGGTGTTCTTCGATCTCAACTCAGTGCAGCTATATTAGTTGGTGTGTTTAAAAATAGCCTGGTCTATCAGAGTACGTAAAGCTAGAATACTTTATGCTTTAGTCACTTCTTCAGCGAATCACTTCTGACTTCTGAGCAGAGTCTCTTATGCCTCTTAAAACTGAAACAAGAATCATGGGTGTCATCAAATTAGACGGAGACGGTGCACACATTTAAGAGCACGCTTGCAAAATGAATGCAGCATGGAAGATTTTCGGTATTAGTGACATAATATTTTGAGAATGTACTGGAAAATTACGAAATGTAATCCGTCACTTTCCTTAACCTCTTTGGTAGTCCCACGCTCTCATCCGTCAACGCTTGACAAATCAGAACATGTTGACAAATGTAGCGTTAATTACCACCGCAGATTTCCACCCATGAGCATGCAAGATGACAAAGTTGAAGAAACTGAGGTTGTGTCTCGTGTTTGATCCTTCTCAAATGACTAGGAAATTGGCATCATCATTCGTCATGTTTTTATTTCAGAACATTCACATACACGAGAAAATCGTTAATTTATTAGTCAAGACGGTTTTTAATTGTATCCAGAACCAAACTGACCATGCACGCGAAGTGGTCATCAGCTGCCTGACTTGTCTGTGGACATGGACATTGACTGAACGTGATCACGCACTCTGAACTAACGCATCAGTTACGCAGCGATTTGTCTCAACTGTCTTTTTTGTTTGCGACGCGTTTGTGAGTTCCGACGCAAAACAAGCAAGAAACAATGGACTACGCGATGTTTTTCATGTCACAAGTTGAGAAATGTTTGTCACCAATTTATGTGTAATTTGTAATTAGCATACCGACTCGTTTTTAGCAGGCTAACTATTAACTCGCCAGATTCAAGGTCATTGCAAGACAAACGCGTAATTGAAGTTCTTTTGATTCAGTTGCAGTTAGGCGTTGTTGAATTAACCGAATTGATTCTCTTCTCTGAACCACAATGCGACTGGGGAAGATTTGTATCTTTGTGCTGGTGATTGCACTATTTGACTTGATAAACGTAATGAATTCAGTGGAGTCCGCTGCAGCTGCATTGAACAATCGTCGTCCAGTAAGTTTTTTTAAAAGACGAAAAAGTCTGAATTTCATTTTTCCATCAAATTATGAAGACTTTTAATGTAGGTTCGTCAAGGCTGCACTCGGCTCTTTGGATACTGTAACTACAGGTTCTCCGGCTCGAATCTTGATTGCTGCAGCGGCTACTGTTCGCCCGATAATCGATGTGCCGGCGAGTCGTATCGAAGATTTTGAGGTGCAGCGCAGAGGAAATCAGTCGTAAATGATCAATTCTCAATTGCTATGCTAAGAAAAGGTACATGTTTATTGTGGAAGATTAGTTTGACGGTTACAACCCGAGAATTTTGAGTTCAACCGTAATTCACAGTTTGTCACTTGTAAGAATGTACCACGTGTAATCAAGAATTTCGTAATAAATGAACAATAGTGATAGCTTCTGGCTAAAAGCCAATGATAGCGTAAAAGTAAGCACTCAACCAAAGCATGAGAATATGGAAATTAATAAATCTGTGTTTACCAAAATAACATTCTTTGTACAAGTCGCTTACGTCGAGAGACTTTCCATGATTACATTATAAGTACGAAGATTGCATTAATTAAATAAATCCACACTAAAAATACTCAGCCGCTTTTTTACGCAACGGAATCTTGAAATCTCTAAGCTTGCTGTTAGTGCTGACTGGTGTTCCAGGAGATTTGAGAAGACCAGAATTTGGTCGACGATCTGCGTCGTATGGAATTGCTGGACTTCTCTGAATCGACTGTGCATAGTCAGCGTGAGCTGTGAAACATGGACGCAGTAATTAGCCTAATTCTAACATGTTTTTGAACAAAACTTAATAAAATACTTACGATGTTCAGTATTTCGGGCCATGACGAAGCTGACCTTCTTCCGGAGTCCCGATGATGGCACGCTGGATGGCGTGAGTATGTGTTTATTCAGTGGAGTTTTCATTTTTCCATTCGAGAGCACAAAATCACCGCCAAGCTTAATTGGGGATGGAGGACTACTGTTTTTAACTGGGCTGGTCGTCACTGGAGAAGGAGATCGTTCGGCAGAGGCGAGACTCATACTTAGGCGCCTGTTTTTCTTTCCACGAAGTTTGAGAGACAGGTTCATCGGGTCTGCAACATCAGCTTCAGCTTCCTGTTGCTCATCCGGTTGGTTTGAGGGTGAGCCTTGTGAACCCTTGCTTTTCTTGCTCGCAACGCCTGATTCTGGCGATGACCCATTTTCAGCCTGCAAGTTCCTCTTCTTGGCCTTTTTCTTGATTCCATTTGTAGTGTTAGGAGTGGTAGAATTCTCTCCGGAGTTGGTTGACACTTCGAGATCTGCGCTTTGAGTCTGGACTTTCTTTTTCATTTTTTTCTTCTTCGGCTTGTCTATCTTACCGTCCACGTCATCTGCCTGATGCATTTCCTCTAAGTAACTCATGTAATTATCGTCAACATGATCAAAGAGTTCAGAATCGTCAATGTACGCTGATGTTTCGCCTCCACTGCTTATGCTTGAGTTATGAACACTAACATTCGATGAATTTTTGTTTTTCCTCTTCTTCGCCTTGGCCTTAGCAGGTTGTCCCGATTTCTCGATCAATTCCTTATCCAGTTTCACGAGTTTGACTGTGGCTTCTTTCACTATCTTCTTTTTTATGGCACGCTTTTCCGCAGATGATGAAGTATCCTTTGGAACTCCCAGCGGATACTCCCCACCAGTTAGCGCTTCGAAGCTGAAAAACAAATGAAGCACATGTGATGATGAAGATAAAACCGAACATGAAATTAATGGTGAATATTACAAGAACTCAGACTCACCTCCGTGCCAGGTGATACAACACTTTCCTGTTCTTTCCTCTTACATCCTTCCTTCCACCCACTTTCGTTAAGAATTTGACAAGATCTTCGTAATCTACATCTAATTGTGGCAATACTACATCAACCGCGCCAGCACGGGGATCTAAGGGAGGTTTCACACTTTTAACTGGATCATCCATCACCATATCATTCATGTCTTTATCATCTTCATCTTCCATTGCTTCGTCGTCACTATCTGCGTTCATCCCCTCGCGATCGTCTTGGAAGTCAAGTGCAACATCACTCTGCCGCATCAGGTAATGGAATATGTTCTCCTTAATCTCATTAGTCAATCTCTCGTCGTCATTCTCCGCCAGTTCGTGAATGAAAGGTTTCAGCATTCTGAGCAATTTCTTGTACTTTAAATCTTCTCCACAAACTTTAGCTACTTCTTCCATAAAAATATCAACAAAGTGCATCTGAAAGCCCAATGGTGCACGAAGTGGATCTGGAACTTTGAGTTGAGCACGCGTCTTTTTGGTAACCACCGTGGTTGGAAATCGGTTGAATATGTATACGGAAATTATCTCGAGAAAGGGATCCAGCACTTCATTTCTCATGTAGTGTTCTTCGTGGAGCTGTGTCAGAGAGGCGCGGAAGAATCGCCTGATCAGCTAGACAATGCAAACAAATTCCATGTTTAGCGATCTCCTTTTGCTGTGATATATGGAATTATTTTCTTCACGGAAAACCTACCATCATGAACTTGTCCAGTCGAAACCGGTCAATGTTTGACCATTCACGAGAAATGGTCCGAAAGAACCACTCAATGAAAAGCAATAATGCAGTGGGTTGCTTTTTGAAAATGGGCACCAAGCTGCTAATCTGCTCGGCCAATTGCTCCTAAACAATTGCAAAAAACATTTTAGCAAATGCATTCACGATAAAGTCTTATTAATTGAAATCTACGTACCTGAGGCAAAGGTTTATCTGCAAACCACATACAGTAAAATAGTGCCTTCCACACTCGAATAAAATTTGGTTCAATAATTGCACGGCATTCTAAATCAAACAGATACTTTTAAATCTTTAATCTGCGACATGATAAATGGAGACGGGCAATCTACCGGAAGCACTAACCTTCCACGCTCGAGTCAGGTAAGCGAGTGGCAAGAGATGACAGCCATTTCCTCAGTTTTTTTATTGTTTTCCTTCGTACCTCCGGATCATTTCCAGCCAGTCGCCGTATCATAGAGTGCTCCGAAGTAGTTAGTCCAGCCATGCAATCAGCCATGATTTTAGTCTGTTCTACTTGGTTTGTAGTGACGACTCCTTTAACTTCCGACTGTGTCATAACTGTACAATGTTAACTAATTGGAATCGCGATAAAGTGGAGTTAATTTACACGAGGTGTTTCAAAATTATTGAGAATGCGTCTACAGTTTACGACGATACGGGCAAGCTGCGAAATTGGGTCACTGGAGTGGAGTGTTTCATGTACAGAAGAGCTAAACAGATGAGGGCGGTGGAATTATAATTGATTAATTGGTGAAAAATCAAATCAAGAATCACTGAAAATAATGAATTGATAAACGGGTATCAAGAGGAAACTGAAACTGCAGCTCTATAGCACGTGAATTTAATTTAGTTCGCAGACAGTTGGCTGTTAGCTAGCGTGGTTGACTGGTTTTAAACACGTGCCATGAAAGTGAGGTACAGCAAGGAATCGAAACAACAGATTCTGCAGCGCAGCAAGCAGCAGCCTTGGTGGCTCGACTTAGCAACAAAATGGAAGAAAAAAGTACTTGCAAGGCAAGCACAGTAACGGACGCGGACGAGTGAAGTTAGTGAAGCCCCAAGCTAGAAAAGAGAGTATAAAACGCAAAAAGAGAACTGGCTACGCAATAAGAGCAACGTAGTTGGTCAACGCATTATGAAATGAAAGCATATGCGAAAAATTCGCATTTGCGTCTCGCGTGTCTCGCCAAACAACGCAAGGTACCAATTTTGATGCGGAAGTGGAAAAGAAATTCGTAATAGTCTACTTCGTTCAGTGCACTATGGTGCCATTGCATGAGTCACCTTTCCCAAAATTTTCTCGAATGAACAATGAAGAGGATTGAACTGCCAGGATTCCAGTAGCGGCACATGCCGTCGTCCAGACATTGCGAGAATGTGCATCATCAGCCATCAAATGAAATGGTTGGTCTCGTCACTGACATTTTCATATTTCAGACCAAAGACGCCTCGGTTTTCTGTGATTGTTGTTTACTTACTACTTTAGTAAAAAAAGTAATCTTCGGGGCCTTCAGTGATCGACATGCTCATGCACTGCGGCGCTCGGGGTATGACGACGATGCATTCGATGACGCGATTCGATTATTCGACAATGGCTTTCGATAAACAGGTGACGTCTGACGTTGATTCCCAGCAATCACAAGCATGTAGCCAAAAATACCAGACATAATGTCGGACTTAAGAATAGCTAGTTCATCATGCAGGATTAAATAATTATTCTAATTCGAGGCCGATAAATGTTCGGAATTTAGTCCCATGTAGGTCTATGCGGCTAGTCCGCGGAACAAAGAGGACATACGCCATATCTTCAATTAAACATGAGTGACGAGTGCAGGGTGATAGCGATGAGGTGGGCGTGTGTGTGCTTAACCGCTTAATAAACAATATATTGAATTATGTCCCTGTCCCAAATAAATGTCACTGTAGCACAAGACATGACCGTGACACCGAAGACTTAATTCGCAAATCTTATATGCATCGCGCATATTCTTATGCGCCGTTTCTTATGGGCTCCTGCATTAATAATGAACCGGACTGCGGCCAAAATATTCCATCGGAACTGCCCAGTCCAAGTTAATCAAAGTAATGACTTGGCCGTTGACACCTCCCTCAATGTGCACTGTCCATGTACCTGTCCAGCCTGTCCTGTGAGAACGGAAAGGTAAATATCCTGCTAACATAATAATGCATAATGACGGCCTCTTTCAATCACGCAAAGTCCAATGCAGTGACGTACTGGAAATTGAAATCGATCACAGGCTAAGGTTTTCATCTCGCACGTAGGTACGTACAACTCCGTAGTCGAGTTTCTGGGCAACGACTTCAGATCGGTCTGGAGAGTCTTGGGAGAAATGACAAAACAAAACTCTCGTCCGTACGTAAGTTTCGCTTCCAAGTGGAATTCTGAATCAGCCTTCTGTACTTAGAACTTATAAATAAATCATGTGTTGTTCACTTTCTCGGAATCATATCGTAACGCAGAAACCGGAGAAACCAAACACCATTCTCATTCTGGTCATTTCTCCAGTAAGTTGAGACTGATGTGTAGCGTTTACGTCTTCTGCAGTTGCAGCTGAGCCGCTAGCCGCTTCTTTTCAGTTATAACGCGAAAGTTAACAATGTGATCTGCCATCCACCATGTCTCCTCCGCTGATCAGCGACTACAAAATACATTTTGCTATCAAGAGAATCCTGCAAACATTCTTTGGAGGCCCCGTGTTCTGGACTCGGCCAATCGTCCTAATTGTTGTGCAAATCGTGCTTTTCGTTGTTCCAATAATTGAACTGATTGTTGTACGCATCGTAATTAAGCACAGGCATCATTGGCGAGGTGAAAGTAGCTTGAAACGAAGTCTTAACGACGATATTGGTGTTGACAAAAATGACACCGACAATGGCAACGACGGGGCCTCATTAGCCATAGATGATGAGCAAGGGGAAAGGGAAAGCACAAACTCTGGCAGCATCAGACAATTGAACTACTTTTGGATTGGGTTGATTGTTGGAATCACTGTGCTCGTCGTGGATTTAGTGTTGACACTGTTCATAAGCGTACTGAAGACAGTTGATCGAAGAGATACAAAGAAGATTCAACCGCTGGAAGTTTCTGCGCTGAGAAGAGCCTCGAGGGCAGAAGAAGGTCCAGGATCTCCTGGAAGGAACGTGCTGACTCGTAACAGTATTGACCGGGGGCAAGAGTTTGAAGGAGACCATGACCATCCCGCTCCTTCCACGTTCCTCGCAGAAGAAGACCAAGTAAAATTATGCTATTAAAATCGTGAAAGACGTGATTCATTTTTTTTCTTTTTTAACATTACAGTTGGAGTACAAAGGCCTCTTTCGCTCCTCCACTTGGAACTTCATCGTACCAAATGTCTGTGTTCCCCTCCGCCTGACTCTCAGCTGCGTGCTGAGGCAGTTATCGTACGTGGTTGGGTCATCACTAGCATTTGGGCTATGTTCCCCACTCATACTATCGAAGGTATTGTATAAAACCCTTGAGTTCCTGTACGCGATTTCGATTTCGAACTTAATCTTGAATTTGAATTCCTTATTGCATTTTTCGCAGAAATCACCAGTCATTCTCAGTGCATTCGGAATTTTCGCACTATGCACTGTGCGATACAGTGCATTGTTTCATACGCCATTTGAAATTGCAACATTCGACACAGTCCGCCAGGGAAAGCATGCGACTTACCGAATGCTCTACGTACTTGTTTTGGGCGTCAGCTACTTCATTTCATACTGGTGAGTTGACTTGAGTCATGCCCACTTGCGATGTGTATTTAATGAAATGAATAATATTGTATGCCTTGCTTGTTTGAAGCATTGATGAAACAGTGCCCAGACTCCCGTTCGTTGCAATCCTCGCATGTCTGCCATTCCTCTGGAGTTTTGGTGTGCTCTCGCCTCTGGACGCGTTATTTCCTTGGGCTATTGAAATCGTGAGTAGGATCATTCACTCTTTTAGTCAAAAAATGGTAATATTTAAATGCACCCTTTGCCTTGAAGGTCCTAAACATATTTGGAGGTTCACCCTCGTTTTTCTACTTTGGATCAATTCTTTGTATGAGCACAGTGGTCGGTTTTTCCGTCCTTGTGCTAATTACGGACGAGCACTTCACACTGTCCGTCGTTTCTCAATGCATTTTTGGATACATCATTTCTTGTGACATGGGTAAATAGTTGATGATTCATCTTTTGCGGTAGAATGAATCAGCTTAAAAAATTCACATTTTTCCAGGCATACCACGCTACTTTTTCAAGTCATCCTCGTCAGTCTGTGGACTAGAAGCCATGCCATTCAATAAATGCGTGTCCAAGTTACTGCCACCAACAATGCAGATTCTGTTCTCGGTCCTCTTCATTTACTTGGGCCTCGCCCTTTTCCAAAAGGACCACGCGGACGATTTACCAATCGTTGAGCAGGATAGCAAATGGATTGTAGAAACTGTGCTCATGGTGTGCCTGGCCCTTACAGTTTCTTCAGTCAAATTACACCAGTACTATTTGCTTGGGATCGGTCGATTGGGCAAGTTTTGGAGTGCCAATAGCAACGGACTCCTCGCTGCTCAACGCGTGCTCTTGAGATTATTGACTGCTGTCCTTCACTTGCTGATCACCATCGAACTTGGAAAATTGGACCACACCGGAAATGTGAAACCCACGATAACTAGCGTGGACGGAGACTTAGTTGTGGAAACGAGCACTACAACAACTTCAATGTCAACCATCACGGGCAACGATACAAAAGCCCAGTCTACCCTTGAATATGAAATGCTATCTCCCAATGCCAGCAGCAATGCCAATTCAACATCATCCAGAGCATCGTGGTTTTCATCTTCAGACTTGAACTTGGAACAAAACACAAAATCTTTGATCCAAATCTTTATGTACTCAATGACAATCAGAGCCTTTGCCTTGTCCATCACCCACCCGAAGCAAACCGTGATCGACATCGCCCTGGCGCTCGCCCTGAAGTACGGTGGGTTCGGGTTTGAGCTTCTGCATTTTCCTGTGATTTTATTCTTCGTCTCATTCCCTCGTAAATGGGTTTGGAGATTCCTACGGGGTCTCGGATTATTCCTCCGAATTTTGTATTCAACGTATATCACAACGTTGCTCGATTCCAAATTGCGAGTTTTTGGACTGACCTTCGTCTGCTTGCCTGTGACACTCATCTCCATTGTGCTCGCCGCCATCGTAGACGGTGCCACACTGACTCCGCTGTTCACCCTTCCGATATTCATTATCGGGTTCCCCAGGCCCAACTCTTTCTGGAAGCAACGCTGGTTCCCCTTCAAGTTCACGAAATCTAGCTCCTCACAAGTTGTGAGAGCAAATGTGGTATTGAACAATAATCTAGACTACGTAATCTACGAAGACGTGAGTGCGCCTTTCGTGCAGGCGTTCGTTCGGAAAATGTACGACTGCGGTATGAGTAAGTGCTTTTCAGTTTGATAGCTTGCAAGCATGCCAGGAACAAGCGATAGTTACCTTTACCTTGCTTTGATTCTTTGGCAGGATTACAAAACGGTCACTGTTTCTTGGCAAGATTTGATGACCGGCTGATATTTCTACGCGTGCTAACCGTCACTTGGAATTCGGTATACATACAGGCCAAAGGCTTAGAAATGCAGGAGCAGACATCGTGCCATCATCACGTAAGTGGCTGAAGAAATGATAGGAATAGTATAAAATGATAACGAAGCTAAAGTTCTTCTGGAATTATTGCAGGAGGCTGCGTGGATTGATGAGCTGTTCGAGTCAACCCCATACATGAAACTCCCACGCGACAGAGACCCGATCGAGGCTTCAGAAGTTAAAAGCACTTCTTTCCTGGCGTACTACATTCGCAGATTGTTGCACGGTCATTATTCCGCCTCCAAGTCCATGTCAATCCTTCATCCGATCTTCGCACTTGCACTTCCGACATACACCGAGTCGAAGTCCAGCATTGAACCCTTGACTGAGGACGAACAGAAATTGACGTTTAGGAAAATGTTTTTCTGTGCGTTCACCTTCCTATGGATTCGGGCATTATGTCGTGGGCAAAGCAAGGCTTCAAACGGCCACATCGGCCTTATCTGTTCCGGCATGCACCTCTTTGACAGGAGGCGCTCGTCGAATACGTCATACGCGAGCTCGACAACGTCGGGAAATGGAAACGGGGCTCCGTCGTCCCCAAATGACCATCACTTGGCTGCATCCGGAACTGAGAACATGCATCATGTGAGCAACAGCTCCGTCATCACCAAGTTTCCTTACCTTCCGGGAATGGAACCAGTCGCCGAGTCCCGAACCAGCCCAGGATCGCTCGAACTGGAAGGCGCAGGCACAGGCGAAAAACCCGTCCCGAGGCCAAGCACTGTCAATCGCCCTGGCACGTACACGAAGGCCACACATCGAAATTACACTCAATCCGAACTTGAATGGATTCAATACCAACTCAACGATATGACTGACGAGGCTGAAATTCGTCGAATCGTCAAAACAACGTGGAAGATTTGGTCGATGGTGACTGCCGCCGGAGTCAATGACCACTTCGTGAATCGCATCTGTCTCTACCAATTCTTCGAAGACGGATTCAAAACAAGCGTCGAACAAGGGCTGAAGAATTTAAGCAACAGAGCGATTGACCGAGTGAACGCAGAGCTTGTGGCCAAGTCATTTCGATACGCGGCCAAGTTGACGCTGGACCAACTTCACACTGCTCAAAGCAGTGGCCCAGAAACCAGTACTGAGCCTGATATGCAGCAGCAATTTTATGAGATTTCGGCACAAATCCGAGGCTTTGAGCGTGGGACAGAATTCTGCACGTACAAAGAAGTCGCGGAATGGATTCAGAAGAAGCAGAGTCGGATCATTACGATGACTCAGCCAAGCAGCGAACTCACGCAACTGCACATCTTTAACTACCACGAGCTTCGTTCGAGGCATCGACCCGTCTTTGTGCCGGTGGAGGAAGGAGACGTCAGCTCCGCAGCCGCCAACGCTGCTGATGGCGTTCGTATTTCGGTCGGACAGCTTTCGAGCTCCGTGGTCGACGGCATTTGGTCCAACGTGAATCTTGAGCTTCTGTACCTCACAAGCGATGACGATGAGCGATACTCCATTCAGGTATGCTTCATCTGCCACTGATTTGCTTGATATGCTCCTACAAATGAATTTATTGATTGACATACATTTTGTGAATTAACGCGATTTTAGCATGACAAGATTCTCCTCCGCAACATTTGCACACAAGCCGCCGCTTCGCCGCTCGGCTATTTTGTGTACGACTCCGTATTCCTAGTGAATCCACTCGATCGGTTCAAGATTCAACAGATGCAATAATGTGTCGGCGATGGCGGGCGTCGTGACCGAGACCAAGATCTCTATCTACCACTATAGTCTAGTCTAGTCAAGTTTTATTGTACCTTTCTCCTACTATTCACAAGACTTGATATTTTCACCAGTACAACTTACAACAACAAGTACAAACGCACGAATAAAGTAAAGCTGTTCCTTCTTGGCTTAATTTACTAAATACTGGCTCAGTTTCCGTAGAAAATTACCCGCCCTGGAATTTCTTCCAGACTTTTGAGGCCAAATCAACATCTCGTGTATTGGTATTTGCTCGAAAAGTCGATCTCCTTTGCCCTTTTTTCCAGTTTTTTTTGCGAGCGAGCGAGGCCAGAGTCTCGAAAAGCGTGCACACAGGCTTGCCAAGAAAAATCGGGACCCTTCGGTTCCATCTGCAGCCCAACACTCATGTCGGACTTGAGGCTTGAGGACTCGGGATCTGAAGCAAAATCGGAGGATGCCCAGTACTTCATGTGCTTTCCATTGACGGTGCAAGTGAACACGCTGATGGGAACTAGTTTTCTCTTGGGTGTTTTTCCCGTTGACACAGTACGCGTTGTCAAGCAGAGAATCGGAGTCCAGGAGTGTAAGGGTCGTTCGTGCTGGCAGGCACTGTATTGACTTCACTCGAGTTATAGGTGTAATTTCTATATATTGTGATCCGCCGGTAGCTTTGAATCCAGCTCATCAGCATTTGCTGCTGGGACCCAGAGAACTAGGCGACCACGAAGTAGTAGAGGATATCGGACTCGGACTCGGACACGGCACACAATTGACTCTGATCATGACGCTTCGTGGTGGACCAACCCCAGTTGCACAGCGCCAAAGGTATTTGAAACTCAAGCGCTTCAGCCTTTCAGCCGACTACAAATATAATATCTTGCAGAGACAGTTTGTTAGCGGCGGTACAAAATAGAGCAAGCGTCAGACCCGTTCAAGTTGTTCGATATGCTGCCGAAGGGGCGCAACTCGGTGCAGGTGAAGATAACACGACGGCCGAATTCCTAGAAATCGTGCTCGTGAAATGCGACGGCTCAGTGCACGTTTACTACATGCCAAAACCGGCGAATCCGGCCACGCGTAGTGCGAGCATTGAAAGTGTCGGCGATGGGCCCAACGCAGATTCATGGGCCGAAGCGTACTACTCGGAATCAGACGAAGAGGATT
This sequence comes from Mesaphorura yosii, assembly GCA_009869945.1. Classification (NCBI taxonomy): domain Eukaryota; kingdom Metazoa; phylum Arthropoda; class Collembola; order Poduromorpha; family Tullbergiidae; genus Mesaphorura; species Mesaphorura yosii. The sequence continues at coordinate 46,981 of WIXG01000230.1, forward strand.
CGTGCTCGGAGGAGGCGAATACAACAGCACGAGCCGAGCTGACGCAGCAAGTGGCCGTCGAAAATTGTAAAACGCGTTCTCGAATGGTTGCCCTCCAACGCAAAATGGCAAAAAAGAGACAAAAGGTCTGTTTTCAAGGCCCAAACAGTTTTCATTCACTCGTTCATTCGACCATTGAAGTTATTATGTTTGGTTCAGAGGCGGAAGTGCCTTATGAAGCAGACTCAAGCTTCTCTGACCACGGCAAGGCGTAAAATCCCTTCGCCTCGAGTCAAACCCTACTCACGGGAACCATTTCATGAACGCGCCCATCAATACCCAAAAACGCTAGGTTACATGAAGGCGACAAAACGACTCGATCTCCTGAAAGCGGAAATGTATTTGCAATCTAAGCGACACAGAACGATTTTTGGATGGTCGCCGTACACAGTCACACAGTTGAATGATTATGTGACAGCCAAACTCCACGTCCTCACTGAAGACGATGGGTACGCGAGATCCAGCGCCCTGTCTCCGACCCGGACTCCACTCACACCCACCGTACTCCTTAAAGACCCGTGCACGTCGTCTTCTTCTGAGCTGGGAGAAACAGAAAGCAATCGGTCGAAGGTGCAGACAGCAAGAAATGAAGGACCGGACTCCATCAGGAAAAATACTAGCGCCAAAACAAGTAAACTGGCCACAAGATACACGACGGCCGTCAAAACCGTTCGAGGGTCAGGGCAGAACACATCACGCCCGATGAAGGCCTTGCCACGAAGGGGCACTGGCAAGGCGTCGAATGCAAGGCCGACAACTTGTTTCAGTCCTCCATTTAATGAAGTCCCCCAATTCAACTCTGGGCACGACAATTATGGTTTCGATGATACGGTCGAGACTCCACGACGTGTGAAGGAGAAGAGCATGTCATACCGTCTGAATCCGCAGAAGTACAGCAGTGCATTTGATCTTGATCCAAGTCCAGCAGAGTCCGACACTGACGCTGAACTTCTGAAGTCGCTTTCAGAAGCGTCCAACCGCGCAGGAGTGAAATCAGCGAGGCTCAAGTACAAGACTGCCCCGTCGACAGGTGAGCAAATATTTTGTTGTCTGGGCACTCGGAGAGGATTGTCGCTACCGCCAACATGAAACGGAGGCTTGCTTGTAATTGTGGGCTATGCAGGGTCGGCTGGAGCTCGGTCGCTGATCACTGTGTATTGCTGTTGAGTAGTTTTCTTTTAGTAATCTGACCGGCGTGTGCATTGCCGTGAGGAGACTCGCGGTTTCAAATTGCTGCATGATGAGGGTTTTCATTTGAACGTCTAAATTTCCACGCTATGGATTGGAGTTGACTTGAAGACCAAAATCTATAGCATCCAGCTAGAAGTTTAGACATGTTGTGTACTAAAACTAAAGTGCTTGCATTTGCCCATTTGTATCGTTGTTCGAAATACAGAATAGTGAACTCATTTCAGTGCTTAGTACTTCGTTAGTGAGTGACTACAGAGCTCCTCAAGTGATCCTCAAGACCTCAGCTTGGATAAAAATTAACTATGGGAAAGGAAGATGGTGAGAAAAAGAAAGATGGCCAAAAATCTCCCGCGCCAGCTGATCAGCCGCCTACTAAGCTTTTCAAATCTGACACTCAGCTTACACCTGTCCCTCGACCTGTTGAACCTGCTTCTGAATCCCGTGTTGCTACGAGTTGCCCAGCCTTGATTAATACTGCCTCTCTAATTGCTTCAAGTAGTTCTGCCACTGTCTATTCATTTCTATTCCGAAAACTATAAGCATTGCTCTATTGTGGGACTTCTGATTATTGTATGTGTGTCTTTCGAATTTCAGGCCCTGAATCTGGCGGTCCAGGGACGGGAGAACAGGAGCGAGCGATTGAATTAAAGGCAGATCCGGAACCGAACGAACCCAATATCAATCCTTCGAATTGTGAACCAATTCCTGCACCGACTCCAAAAATTGGATGCACGACTGTGACTTTGAAAACTACTGGGCCAGCGTATCCTAAGCCTTCAACTTCTGACGCACGCAAACCTAAATTTAAATCACAACCTGATGTGAAACCAAACACCGAAGGAAAGAATGCTGATGCCAAACGATGTGGAGAGTGTAAGAAGAGGCTGACAATTGTTAACGCGTACGAATGCCGCTGCGGCCAGTTCTATTGCTCCAAGCATCGTTACGCCGAGGCGCACAACTGCTCGTACGATTACAAAGCGGAAGGACGTCGACTGATTGAAAAGGCGAATCCCGTCGTCACTGCACCCAAGGTGCATCACATCTGAGATTTGACCCATCCCATCGTGTTCGGAATTCAAATATCAAATACTCAACTGAAGAGACTGAAGACAACTTATCACATTAAATGCGAAGAGAAGATAATGCAGCAATAAATTAAATTATTACTTAGCATGAAATAAAGGTACACAACATGATTTAACAAATGGAGACGCTTAATCTTTTTTGATTCTTTAATCCTTTAGCTATATTTCAGATTAGGACATGCGAGCAAAAAAGTCATAAAGTCAACAAAATTTAGTTCTAAGTCAGGGTCAGAGCTGGATTGAAGTCTAACGTTTAAAGAGGGCTATCAGTTCATAGTGTGGGGTTCCAGGAAATAAATCAACAGGAACGATTTTCTTTAGCACGAATGGAGCGCCCTTGTATGCTTTCGACGCGGGTCGTCCGAGGTCCAGGAAGTTCTTCATCGCCGCGTTTGCATCACAAAAGGCAAATACAATCGTATTTATTTGCTCACACCTCCTCAGCGACTGAATTACTTTTAAATTTACTCCAGGTCGAGGCGGATCGACAACGGCCACAATCTTTGGGCATTTCACTTTAGTTATCAGTACGTCTACGATCTCTTCTGCCTTGCCTGTGAAAAAGGCGCATTTGTCGGCGAGATTGTTGGCAGCTGCATTATACTTCGCGTCGTGAATTGCATCGGGAATTATTTCAACTCCAAGAACCTGACCGCAACTCAATGCGAGACAGATCCCAATTGTTCCTGTGCCACAACATACGTCCAGTAATGACGTGTCGTCATCGGTTTCAGCAAGTGATTGGATCATCTTATACATGTCCTCAGTCGCTCTGGAATTTACTTGGAAGAACGCTTCTGGTGAAATACGAAATCGTTGTCCCAGGAGTGTTTCTGTGATTCCACTCTCACCAAAGAGCAAGATAGGAGAATTCTTGGTTTTGCTTCCAGGTTTCTCCTGCTCTTTGAAATAAAACGATGTGATGGGTAAATCGGATTGCGACTGAAAATATGATGTAAGTTGTGTCTGAAGTAACTCCAGTTCGTCTTCTGTCATGTTCTAGTGAAACAATTGTGGCGTAAAATAATTATAACTGTGCAAGATCAAGATATTTGGTATTTGACACTGCTTACGCAATTAACTAGCACAATCATCATAAGTTGGCCATCAAGGGTAGTTCGAACTGTTAATTGTTTCCACGTGCCTTGTTTTGATATTTGATCGAATGGCTTGTGGTCAGATTGCCGAATGTAGTCTTGGAATGATAAAGCCGCCTGCACCATTAGTTTGGGTAGGTGAAGCAAAGAATCGTCGATCGGACCAACTGCGGTAGAACCTTCACGATAGCCAGCAAGGCGGAACCCTACAGTTTCTTCTTTCGTCTCAGGATTGTATCCTACGCCAGGGTAGGTATTTTCATTAAATGTTATTTATATCACTGCTCGATTCAGACTCAGATGATCAACGTCAGCGCATCTCATACCTATTGTGAATTCACACTTATTTCTGTATTCAGAGGTGCAGACTGAGTGCACAATAGGTTCAACATGACACATCAGGTGTGTTTCAGGAATTCTGAGTCCAGGGAATGTTGGATTCACCTTACATAATTCTTTCGTGAGCTGTTTCACAAATTGATTGATTCCATTCATCTTTCGAGTAATCTATCAAAAGAGCAAACCGAAGGTAACAATTAGCCTTAGATGGCTTTTAGATCCTTAGAGAGAATGAAAAATGAAATCGATGAAAGCTAGAGAGAAGTGTGGTAAGCCTGGAAAAGGTACAGACCTGCTCTTCATAAGGAACATCCCACCATGGAAGCACCACGTCTTTAACGCTCATCGTGACATCTTTTGTCTGTTCATCTCGGTCGGATTTGGAATGCTTGCTGTCAACTCTCGGTCTCGGTTTAATCTCTTCCGATTCATTACCATTAACTCCTGAACTTTCGGCTTCCGCCTTCCTTTTCCGTAACAAGGGGTCCTGAGCAGGTTTGGCGAACTAACCAAGGCGCAAGTCACGTAAGTCATTCAGCGTTAGCTTTTTCGTTCGCAAATTCTTTACGGGAAGCTTACCACGGCTTCAAGTTTTTTCCCTTTCCATTCATACCCGTTTAACTTCATTAGTGCTCTGTTCCTTTCTTCTTCAGAGTCGAAGTTCACAAATGTGAAATCACAGCCTTTCGACATCATCTTGATTTTACGAGCATTTAGATGCAGGCGGGTATTCAATAATTTCTTCAGCTCCTATAAGCACCAAAGCACGTCGACTCTTTACTAAACTAACCTTTTCAGGGGACTACCTTCTTTGCAACTTACCACATATCCATAATATTTTGGCAAATTCTTCAGTTCAAGTTTGAAATTTTCGGTTGTAAACTCTTGCCGCTGATTGGTGTCTTCGTTAGCTGATTTACAAGCGTGTTCAGATTCTGGGGACTCCCGAGTCAGACCTTGCTGATCCGCAACTGGTGCCGGTGCCTTGGTGTCGGCAAAATTCGATCCGTCAGGCACGTCCATCGTTGGCTTGTATGCCACAATCTACAAAGTCTAGGTTAATCCTTGCCTTAAATTAGATTTGTCCACCTGAACGGACGAACCTGTACTTCTTCCAAATTGCTCTAATTATGATTTTATGAGTCAGATTCGGTCAGCTCAGGCAGCAAAATCAAGCAGTTGATCTGTTGTTTTAGTTGATTCACTTGTTTCTCGCACGTGGAAATCTTGAATTCTCGTTCACCGCTTCCAACTGAGATGCGACTCTTGACTGCGTCCTTTGTTTTTAATTCGCCAGTTTACTCGTGGGCGCATGAGTGATAAATTCGTAAGAGACGCAAAACGTGATTAATTTATTGCAATTCATCGTTTGCTATTGATTTGTGTTTATTGATGCTCTCATTTTGGTGTATGCCACACTGGAGTGCATCTAATTTACATTTACCATCCCATCGCCATTCCATCATGCCGTCCATCGCTTCCGGCGCACAGGACGCCAGTTTCTGGATCTCGGAAGATGATCTGCCCCACTCCGAAATTCGGTGTTCTATCCCTGCCCGTGATAAAGGTTGGTTCACGATGTCCCATCTCCGCCAACTTTTTCTGTATGCTGGCATCGATGCCATCCTCAAGATACAATTTCCCATGAGCAAACCCACCATCAATCAGAAATCGTGGTGCATCCAGTGCTTCTTGTGGATTCATCCCGAAATCAAACATATTCGAAAGCACTTGCACGTGGCCTTGAGGCTGCATGAATCCACCCATCACGCCGAATGGACCCAACAACTTCCCGTTACGTAGCACCATGCCAGGAATTATTGTGTGGTATCTGGAATACCAAACACACGTGAAAGAATTGATCAGTCTTCCATCGCAGGCGCAGGTCGGACACAACTGCCGTCGTTCAACAGACTTACGGTCGCTTTCCAGGTGCCAAGCAGTTGACATGATTTCTGTCCAACGAAAAATTGTGCCCACGATTGTGAAGAGCAAAACCGGTGCCTTTCGGAACAATACCACAACCAAACTCCAAGTACACGGAATTTATGAAGCTGCACGCGTTGCCGGCGCCATCAACCACGCTAAAATACACGGTGTTGGAGGCATCTGCGGGATATCCATTTTGCTACCACAAAACATTCCTCTTCGATAAACCAGTCCAACATTGCAGTAAAATGATAATGATTTGTCAACTTACAACATCCTTCATCGCCTTTCCAGGCGTAATCATTTGTCTCCTCTCCTGAGCGTAAGTTTTTGACAAAAGTCCCACCTCCGGCACTTTGACCCCGGGGTAATTTGGATCTGCCACATAATGGCGTGTGTCCGCGAAGGCAAGCCTCAACGCTTCAATTAAGTAGTGCAGATGCTCTGCTGATCCGTATTCACATTTCGAGATATCAAATCCTTCGAGTATATTCAGTGCAACGAGGGCAGTGATGCCTTGACCATTTGGTGGCATTTCATACACATCGTAGCCGCGATAATTTGTGTGGATTGGGCCATCTTGTGTGTTGTAATGCTCCTTAAGATCTTCAGCTGTCATGTATCCGCCACCAGCCTCTGTCAATCCTTTCACAATGGACTCAGCAATCCAGCTCTCGTAGAATCCTGCCTTGCCGTGATTTGCCAAGGCCTTGAAGACTGACGCGAGGCCCGGATTTCGAAAGATGTCGCCAGCACTCGGAGCTCGCCCACCATCCAGAAGAAGCTCAGAACCATTTGGAGATGCGTCCAGTCTGTAGGCGTACTGCTGCCAAGAATGTGCGGACACTTCACCTACAGGGAAGCCTTCCTGAGCCAGTGCAATACTTGGCTCCAGGATTTCGCCTAAGCTCAACCTCTTGCTACCGAATAATTCAATGGCATCCACCCAACCAGCTGCCGCCCTGCGCGAAAGACATTTTGACCAGCTCTCCTTCTAGGTAGAAGATTTCTTAGCATACCCTGGAACTGTGACCCAGATAGGAGAACTGGGTTGTGCCCGATTCTCTTCGCTAAACCCCAATCCTTCAATGACGTCCATGGTTAGCGCTTTTGGAGTTCGGCCCCTTCGGAATTACGAATTAACAAACCCAGCATGCAACCAATTGATTTCTTTTGAGTTAGCTAATAAAATTATGATTATTAAGTGCGTACGTCGCATTCAGTCCTTTCACACCTCCTGAATGGGCTTCGTAGAACATCACAAATGCATCTCCGCCTAGTCCTTTTAGAGACGAGTAAAATTTGCATTTTTCGTGTTTTCGCAGTTATGAAATACTGAAATGTACCAACCTGTGGCCATTGGCTGCACCAGATTTAAGGCGGCTGCAATTCCCACTGCCGCGTCAGCGGCGTTACCGCCAGCCCGAAGGATTCTGAGTCCAATTTCTGATGCCAGCGGCTATTAAGAGCAAATTGACACTTTTCACTACTTGTCCATTACCTTGTTTGGCAAGCTTATGATTTACCTGGCTTGTGGCGACCATTCCATTTCGTGCGTACACGGCAGACCGCCTCGAACTCCATTTTCCATCCATGCGTTCCATCGTTGAGCAAAATACTGAATGAATGAAAGCTGAAGATCCCTTGCAAACTTGAATTGCAAACCCAAAACACAGAATCGTAGATTTTATCTTTGCTTGTTTGCATGCATGCGAAGTATCTGTCATCGTCTCATCGTACGACTACGAACCCAAACCCAGATGACTTAATTCTCGCAGACATTAATATTTATCAATGCGAACCTCGACACAATTATATTATGATACGAGTCATTGATATATGCATTAACATGCTTGCTTTAGCTTTGTGGTTGGAGCCGGCGATATCGCAAGTTATCGACAACGAAGCAAAAACGCGAAACAGCAAAACAGACTACCCGAACACCTGATTTGCTCAAGCCAAGCCAACGCAGACGTCAGGTTGCAGGCTGGCAGTAATTGGACGAGGAATAAACCACAACAAAGCTTGCGATGTTTCGCATATTGCGAACTTAACTTGTAGTAAAGCTGACTTGCACTTGAACATGAATAACGGCACTTCTCGTTCTCGCTTCTCGCTTACGAACTTAAAGAAACGCATTTTCTTTTTCGTTAATGTTGTGCCGCATCATCATCGCATTCATACACTGTATACGAATCTTAATCTTCTTGAGGTGTACAGTTGTTCTGATCTTCGAAGTACATCTTACAATACAAATTGTTCTGTAAGAAAGTAAGAACAGTTACTTAATACTGACAAACGGTACGTTAAGCCTGAACAAGTGAACTTGCAAACTAAATTGTGAGTTCATTTCCTGATAGTCAACATTGCTCAGTTCAGTCTTAACCTGACTCTGGTGCAAATAGCAGCTGACCTCTGCGCAGACCGGGGCTCGATTGCTTCTAGACATTAGACGTACCGCATTCGAGTTGAACACAATGGGTCACAGATTTCTAGTCACCGTCGCTGTCGCCACGCTCGCGCTCCTCGCTACCATCAAAATCACCGTCGGATACCCTAGCGGAGCTCCGCCATCGCAATGTAAGACCCTGCTACCTTCACACGGCGCGGGTCCGCAACAGACAGCTTCACCGTACATAATCACCTTGGACAAGACAAACGTCCAGCCAGGTGAAAAGGTGCATGTTACCCTGACCTCGCCGGCGGGTGATGTTCCATTCGCTGGGTTCATTTCCGTGGCACGTAAGTACAACATGTACGGCGGATACGGCGACACGAACGACGTCTTTGGAAGATTCTCCTTCCTGCCTCCGTCGGACGGAGGCCGCCCACCCGTGAAGGCCCTCGCGTGCTCCGACATCCCCAACAGCGGACTGACACACACAAGCGGCAGTCCCAAATCCAGCATAGAATTTGACTGGACTGCACCAAATGAGAATGGAAACTACGTCATCGTGGCCACGTTCGTGAAGGACTTTGACACATTCTGGGCGAGGTTGCCGTCTGACAAGATTCGTGTGAAGAAGGCCTGACTAGACAAGAAACAGAAGGAACTGTGATCTTTTGGCTTGTGGTTTTCTCTACTTTAGAATTAGTTCATAAGTTCATACTGTTTGGGGGGTTTAATGTTCGATGATTTTATGCATTTCACATTTGTTAGAGAAAACTCATAAAATAAACTCGTCCACTACATACGTGAGACTAGGCTAATGTATTTCATTCAAAATTCCAACACTAGCACCAGTTAAATGGACGTCTAGACCTTACTTCACAAACCTCTATATTCAAGAGTTTTCAGTAAAGTTAGTGGCTTCCAGCAAGCAGGTCAAGTCCCAATTGCTTGGGACAAATAATTCGCTGCCGCGATACGGCAGTTCGCCATTTAGTTCCGAATATTGACATTCATGATGACCGCGGATTCGGGGCATGCGTCTGCGAACGTCTTTAATTGCAATTCGAAGGCAGAAATTTCATCTCCCTGTACTTACACGTGGCGAATTCGTCAAAAGTCAATTTCAATATGCGGGAATATGAAGCAAATATTAAACCATCAAAATAAACTAACACACCGCCCATTGTTCGGGAGAGCACGTGTAGAAGGTCATTACGCCAAAAACAGCAAACAATATGGTCATTTAGCCGCGCTACTTAATAAAGTCTACAATCGGCTGGACCAGACTAGAGCATCTCTGAACTCGGTGATTACATTTATCTCAACTGCTCTGATCTTCAGTCAGTGTCAACGTTTTTCAATCTATTTGATGTTTCAAAGAATAAAGAAGCAAAATGCACAGCAAAACTTTGATCCCTCAGATTGCATTCTCGCTCGTACTTCTTGTGTCTATCATCAAGATTTCGCGTTTGGAGCACCAGCAATGAAATGCGAGAGTATGGTCTCTGGCCATGGCATGCAGCCCCAGCAAAGTGCGCCTCCATTCATTGTAAGTGTCGACAAAACCAACGCCAAGCCTGGAGAGAAGGTGCACGTTAACATCACTTCCAAATCTGGTCACCTTTTTTTCTGGGTTCCTTGCTGTGGCACATCTACATGGGAGCGGCAGACGCAACGGGCTTGGAGAGTTCTGCATCTCCACCTCCTCGGCTAACAAACCAGCGCGGGTGAGACGTTGTCATCCTTTGATGTCCCGAACACTGGGGTCACCCACACAAGCGCGGAGAGAAAGTCTACCGTGGAATTCGACTGAACGAGGAAGGGAGCTATCAGATCAGGGCTACTGTGGTCCAGCAATTCGATATATTCTGGGTCAAGCTGCGCTCACCAAAGATTCATGTAAAAGTCTAAGAAATCTGTCAATGCACTTTCTCTGTTCTATTTAAGTCATTAAGCCATGAGGTTAGTTATGTGCGTCCCGAGATTAAACGATCACTGCATGACCTTGTTTTGGCTTAGGCTAAGGTGTCGAATTTTATTTACATCAGTCGGCATCACATCTGTTGACAAATGGCCTGTTCGTCTGGGTTCGGCTAGGAATACACGTGAGGCCGACACCGTTTCCTTTTCGTTTGCAAAAGAGTCAAATCAACTACGTAAACCCCAAGTCATTCTCTAATTCCATGCATTTCGGCGAATCAAGTCTTAATTTGCATTTGACAGCATTTGACGAGACATCGAATCTTTGATTGAGTTTTTACAATTGAAAGCCATGTGCAAAGCTGCTACGCTATGAATTCGAGCGATACTCTTCTGGATAGGCGAAAAGCTGCGGGAAATTATTCTAGAGAAATTAATCATGAAACAACGAACGTAGATGACCATTTTGTTGGCGTGGATGATGCCGAGGTGTCCAGTACAGCCAAGAATGAATCAGTCACATATTTTCTTGTCACACAATTTCCAATTTAATCTATCCCAAATCCTTGACCCGAAGAGCTTCTCTCGTAAATCCTCAATCAAAAATCGGCGAATCCTTTGCTCACGTCCGTAATCTAATCAAAGTTCCGTTCGTGCGACCCAAGTCTCTTGGCCGAGCGTGCAGGGTGGTCGGTCGGTCGCTCTCAATTCTCTCAAAATAGCATTCCTTTATCCTCAAGGAAGCCTAATCTCAAAATAAACACAAACACACGCGAAACGAAATCTGAAAGAGATTACATTCCAATCCAACTCCAATCATACCATAGAACCAAAGACCAAAACAAAAGGACAGGAATGCATGAGCCATGAAGCACGACCAAGACCAAGTGCCAAGTGGCGAGAGAAGACTGAAGATGTGCAGTGCAGTGTAATAACTTTCCATCTCCAGCTCTTCAGCAGGACGACGATGACATACAAAATACCAATGGTGTGCGGAAACGACGAAGGAGCGGAGCGTGGGCAGAGGCGTAAAGTAGAAGAGTGCCAGTAGATTCATATTTAAGCGCACTTGATCTCCTTTCCTCCTCTTCTCAAATCATAAATTCCATCAACAAATTGGTTTCTTCTGGATTAAGTTTGAGGAAGGGCCACACAAGCCAGAATCAGTAGCGAGCAATTTTCGCACTGTCTCACGTCTTTCGAGAGCCCGTTTTTTTGCAACGGCTAGCTAAAAATTCACAATTCCTTGTGCCAAATTTTCCAAATTGCAAAATCTTAAATTTCAGCTGCCAAAGATCAATGCCTAAAGTTTCCCCATAAAAATTAGCATGGGGCACTTCATCAGGCCTCCGGGCGACAATTTCGAGACCTTTCGTAATTGAATCGGGTGCTAAATCAAATTCGAGCCCCATAAATGTTAAGCACTGCTAACAGCTCATAAATTCAGTTCACGGCAGCAGTAGCACAAAAGGAAAATACTTACGCTCAAGCATCGGCTCGAGGATTGGCAATTGGATCGCACGTCACAAATAAATAACGATGTTCAATTCATTTATCACAAACTTTTCGAGCAGTTGCCAGGCCTAGACGTGCTGAAGCCGAAGCTAAAGTTCAGCCCTTGCCTCGTGAGTTGTGAGTATTTGTGTTCACGTACTTGCACTTGTAATGCAACGAGCGGACGATGTACGGTCATGGATTCCTAATTCACGTATCATTCACATGCAGAGATTTATCTCGCGTGGCAAATCTCTGCGCTCCACTGTAGTAGTGCCAGGCAGGGGCCATGTGTAATAATATATGTCACCACGTCTTATAAAACTGTCACAAAATCCAGCTTTTCCAATTTCTTTACGAAAACTTACACTCGCACGTACGGCAAACAACACGAGCCCCTTTCTTGGCGCATTTTCTCCGTGCGCGGTGCTGGGCTCTGACTCTAGACTTTTATGCTGTGCTGTGCTGGGCTTTTGCGCTGTGCTAAAATGGAATTCTTCATTTCGGGCTTCCTGACTTTCTGACTTGTCTAATGCTGTCGCATTATAATTTGAACATGCTTGTGTAGTGGATTTTAAACGATTCATGCAACAAGCAATTTAAGTTCTGTCACTTTAAACTGCATCAAGTCAACTCAATTTTAGGTTAGAATTTATTCTTTTAATATGGCAAGTTTTGCGCGCATTACTGGCCACTCGGGGTCTCAAGCGGTGTTCCGAGTCCCGTCGGTCGAGGGAAGGCTGGAGAATTGTCTGGGTTCCAGTTGTACTGCTGTACTCGAGCCGTGCGACCTTCCCAGCCACCATTAGGATCCTCCATTCCATGGTAGATGATCCACGCCTGAGTTCCGTCGGGTGATGTCGTGAATGAAGCGTGCCCAACCCCGTACACTCTCTCCTCGTCGTTTCTCCAGAAGACAGGTCGGTCCACGTCTTGCCACCAGTTTCCTCGCACCAGAGGATCCTTCAGGTCGTCGATGCCAATCATGCCCAAGCAGTAGTCGGATGTCCAGCTCCCAGACGCGGAGTACACCACGAAGGTGCGGCCCATATGCTGAATTATCTGGGGACCTTCAATGATAGGAGCAGCAATAGTTTCCCAGGGAGAAATGGGCTCGCGAATCAGGACGCGCGGGCCACTGATCGTCATTGGGTCCGACATCGGTGCGATGTACAGGTTTTGTGGGAAGCCTGAGTCGAGTTCGGGCCAGCCAGACCAGAGGAAGTACAGGCGACCGGTCCCGTAAACTAGCACGGTGCCATCAATCGCCCAGTAGTCTTGACCCGGCACGACCATTCTGCGGAAGAACACGACACACTTGGAGGATATTCTCAACAACAACGCATATGGTCAGGTTTTACCTTTGTTCCTGGCTCCAACTTCCATGCAGTGGGTCAGCATCACGGCATGTAATCACGTACATGCGATGGTTCGCGTTGTCTCCATCGTCCAGCGCAAAGTAAATGTACCAGGCTCCTTGAATGTAGTGCATTTCAGGCGCCCAGAGGTTCATGAGACCGGCAGGGGCCGTGTAAATGTGACTTCGACCGGCAAATCTCCAGTTTGTCAACTCTCGCGACTTGTACACTGCGATTCCATTACCCTCAGATCTTGTCATGTAGTAGACGCCGTCCGAATGCAGGTACACGTAAGGGTCCGGCCACGTGGCATCGTACACCGGGTTGAAGAACGTGGCGCTTATCGAGCTATTCCTTGCCGCCGCTGCTTGGCTGGGCTCGGCGTTAATGAGTGCTGTAATTACTGCAGCAATGAAGAACGCAATTAAAGCCATGTTCACGCAATACACAGTTTGCACGTGTAAATGAGAGCGGCCACACCGACAAGCCTTAAATATCAACTGCAGACTGATTAAGCTTAGCAGTTCATGGCGTTGTGCTGGTTGGTATCATGAAGGCATTTTCAAGATCCCATGATCGTCGGTTCGATTTCATGTAACAGCAACAGGCGTGTCTTCATTAACTTGCCGAAAGTGACTCGAAAATATGTCACTCACTCATGCAAAGTGCTATCGGGACATTGGAATAGACTTTAGTCAGCTGCACTTTACTTCTGACGAGCGTTAATTACAGATTATGCAATGTCAACTGTTGAGTCGAGGATCGAGATAAGAACATCAGTGAATCTAAATACATTGGAACACTTGAACACCTGCACAGTGCGTTTTTTTTTACCACTTTCATGGTCGGCGTGCAATTTCGCGCTGACGAGAATGTCATCTTTGACTGGCTACCACGAGCCACCAAGTTGACATAGGAAGTCGGAGTTTGCGGTTCTGGACAGCCCATGCTCTGAGCGTTCCAAAAACGTATCACTTGGGTGAGGTCAACATGGAACCCCACCCCAAAAATGGCGTCGTTTCCGATTTGGGGGCACCGTTTCTCGAGGCTCCTGCAGTATCTGCAGCCAGATTTTTGGGAGCAGGCAGACAGTGATACTTCCTGCCAGTATCCCAAACCCGAGCCTGCGATCTTGCAGGAGAATAGAAAACTTAACATCAAAGTCGTCACATATTGCATATATGCATAAAAATAAATTTCTATAAGTCCCCTAACTTCCGTAAGACGCCATGCAAATCTCCGACTTAGAAAATATTTTTAGTAAAAATTAAGTGACGACTTTTGATGTTAAATTTTTTATTCTCGGTGGCTCGTGGTAGCCAGTCAAAGTTGACATCTTCGTAAGCGCGAAATTGCACGCCGACCATGAAAGTGGTAAAAAGCGCACTATGACCTGCTTAGAGCCTTTTCCAGTTAAGACTACAGTGAATAACATAATCGTAGTTCAGTGTGCAAAATGAATGAATTCCATATTTCGGTTAATGCATGCAAATTGTTGTAAGCTGTTGCCATCCTTCCGCTAATACTGCGAGCGACTATTCAGACTCGGGTGTTGAGTGCTGACCTGGCCACTAAACCGCACTCATCTATAATTCAGATGTTTCTGTTTCAAGCTGCAACGCAAACATCAATTATCCTTACTATTTCCAGAGGCTTCGGTGCTGCTTGGAAACATTAAATGCAAAGTTTGATACTCATAAATAGTAAATCGAGTAACTACATTCACTCTCAGCATAACCTTGAGAATGTTGGCTACTGGATGCCATGATAGAAGCTTGAGCCAGAACTTAATTACTCTGTTTTTGCATGTGAAAATTGTACTCATTCTCATACGACTCGTCCACTCGTTCACCTTTTCGTGACACAAGTGACAAGTACATCATGGCATGGCGATCATGTGTCGTTATCGTCTCATGTCATCACGCGATATTGGGTTCACAAACCATTTAATGACAATCTGGCTCGATGTTGTCTGGACTGCAGTGGAATCTGGGCTTGTTTCTAGCCAAATTGCCAATCACACATGAAATTCTCAGGTAGATACCTCTTAAGTGGTTGAGTCGTAGGTTTTGTCCTCCCCTCACTGGAGTATCAAATCGATCATAAGTAATTAAAGATGAAATACGTAACAAACAAAACGACAAATTAAGGGAAATTCAGGGAATTCGTGGAAATTCCGGACACAGTCAGTCGTCTGTCGGTTTTGTTTGTCATTCGTTATTACAGTTCCAATGGAATGCAGAAGAAACTCGCAGATGACCTCAGAGCCAGCGAGTCGAAAAAAACAGAAACTCACTAAATGTAAATTCAGAGATTAGCCGCAAACAAATACAGGAGACGCACAAGAGACGTGTGGTGGTTTCGTAATAATGAGCTTGTAAACATGTCTAAATTATGAGAATTGGATTCATCTCGTTACCTTTCAACAAGCCAGCAGGCGGTTATCAATCAGTAATCAGAAGCTGGCTTGTCAAATACTAAACACAGTTAACGACTATGGTCGGCCAATGCCACAACATAATCACGTCGTCAATACTTAATCCTTGACAAATATTAATTGCAATTCTTCTGCGTTCACTGCGTTGCGCTATAAACATGTGAAAGTACAGCCATGATAAAACTGTCACCTTCATACATGCACGCCCGCAAGTCCGCACGCAGATCAGACAACTCATCAGCCATAGCCGAGTTTCGAGTTTAAACAAGATTAACAGGCTTGGAGTTTGCTCAACACAAACACTCGAAAACAACGACAAAATGAATCAATCAGAAGAATTTTTATGTGAAAAATTGCGTCCACTTCGGCGAAATTCGCCGTATTTTCATGCTTGTAACCTCGCATGCATAACGCGCAAATGAATAAACAAAAACAGTACGTCACTGGCGGCTCGGCTGCGTGTCGACAACGCTTTGATCAGTCAACATGTGCAAATTGCATGGGACACGATGAGATTTTTCGCTAAATTGAGCTCCAATTAGTCTCGTCTTTCTGTCGTCTCATATTGGCATGTGGTCTTTCCTGATACTGTCGCTTGGAATGTCATTCTCCATGAACGTGAACGTGTGTTTGTAGCAATTTGCAAATTACATTCCTATCAGTTAGATCATGCTTTGCGTTACTCTTAGTACCTGCATCCTGTAGTTGTGTTGTCCAACTCAACTGAATTTGCATAATAATTAGCACACAACCACAATACAATTGCGCGATAGCGCAGCACGAGCGAGTCTGCAGTCTGTACGAGCACACTTGATGTACAGAAATACGTACTTGTGAATTCTGAGTTCTGATACGGATTCTGCTTTATTCTAGTTTTGACATTGACTTTCCAACCCAATCACCATTGCATTGTGAACGCGAATTGTGTGGGATGATTGAAGACCGAGTGAAGTTCACCCAACACAAATTAGACACGAGGAATCAGCAGTACAGATAAGTTGAGTAGTGCAGTGTGAATTGCCAATTGCAGACATTTCGAAGCACTGAGATCGCAAAGTCACTCACAATGGGCAAAAGCTGCTTAATTCTGCCGTGTTTCGGAGGGCAAAGCAAGAAAGACAAAATTCGCGAAGCACAAGCAAACGGCAACTACAATCACGTGAATGGGAAAGACCCTCCTTTGACGAACGGACACCTCAAGAAGGCGTCACTGGTGAAGTCCGGGTCCAGAAATTCCAACAAATATACAGATCCGCACAGAGGAAGCAGAAGTACGCGCGAACCTGCAGCCGTGGAAGAGGTCATTCCAAAATCAAAATTCGTCGCCGACTGGCAGAGACCGGAAGTAAGTTGACACTCGAGTGTTTTAGGATTCACGCCGTTTTATCAAGCCCAAATTATTTGTGCAGGTTCTCCAGCTAGTTTTGGCCAAAGCCAACATCGACAGCCTCCTGAACTGTCGCCTCGTTTGCAAGTCGTGGTGCACGGAGTCATCACGGCAGCTGCGCCTCAACGAATCCTTCTGCAACACGATTCCCATCATGCAACTACGCGAATTCACTCAAACCATGACCAAGTCCTTCGACAACCCGTTGCAAAGCTACCAGTTCTATGTGACGAGTATGCGGCATCCCGACCTTCGATTCTTTTTCGGACAACTTGGCCACACCATCGTGTCCTTGGACCTGAATCTTCTCATAAGTGAGACGGAGGCATTCTTCAACATCCTTCCGTGGATGCCCAACCTCATGGAGCTGATGCTGATCCTCTTCTACAACGACAACCAGCCACCAGCGGGCATTGCCATCACGCCGAGAAAAGAAGGTGAAAAGCCAGTGCTGACCGTGCGCCTCGTGGACGAGAACATCATCAAGTACATTGAGAATACGAAGACACTCATTTATTGCAATTATGAACTGAAAATCTGTCAGAAGGAGCAAGAATCGAAACAATTTAGCTTAAACAGCCAGACTCTGTGCATCGAGCCAGTTAAAATGGATTCAGAAGAGCGGCCTGGAGCGGACAGTCAAAAGGTGAAACCAACAAGTGAAGAATGATGTATGTGTTGAAGTAACAGGAGTACAATCGGTAAACATTTTATAATTTTGTTAATAATCATTTATGTGCTGTATTTATGAGCTACAATGGGCAGCTTTTTGTGAAGCTCGCTACTAATTTCAGCTGTAGGTTTGTGGATATTTGTAATTTGCAAGATAATAACGACGCAAATTGTAAGAAGGCGATGTTTGCAAAAGGAATTAGCGAATACATTATGCATTTACTTGTGCTAGTGTAGTTTATGGCTATGGTGTTGTAGGGCGCACCTTTCGGGCCGTATTTTCTTACCGCGCACTGCATTTCATAATGCCAGAGGTCAGGTTGTCACAAATTGTCAAAGGTTATCCGCATAATCCCGGTTGTCATTGATTTGTATTGAAATAAATCGAGTTATTGTAGTTCACTCAGCCAAAACAGCCAGCCAGGTAACGAGCCAAGTCGGCCAGCACAGCAAAGTAATGGCAAATTATTTTCTGGTCCAAACCCCAGCTATTACGCCAGATGATTGCTGTGTTGTTATTGTGGTGTGGTTTTAAGAGTTTCTCTTTCTGCTTCGATAATCTCTTTCTTCGACGACCAAGTTTCAAAGAAAAGGAAAAGGAAAGAGCACGGACTCCGGACGGGACGGGAAAAGATTCCATTTAAGATACACGGAGACAACAAAAGCCTTCACAAATTGTGGGGAGGTTTCTTTACAATAAATACAATTTGAGCCAGTTCCAGATTTCAGGTAAATGTATGATAAACATTTGTTGATCTTATTTATCGTGGCCGTACTGTGGTTCATATTTGAACTGTTGCTCTTTTCAGGTGACATACACGTCGACAAAACAAGACAGGCGACCGTGCCTGAATGGTATTGCATTAATTGGACCAGCAACGTATCTCGCGTTTTATCTCCAGTGCGATGCAGTCTGCAGCAAGTTTACTTACCTAACCTAAGATTGCATTAAGAAACCGTAGCGTGGAACGAAGGAGAAGGGCCACGGGAACGGAAAAGGACGTTTGACGCGGAGGGACATTTAACATCTGTCAATCCAATCTGCTGCTGGCCTCCAGTGCACCAAAACATGGGACACCAGACGAGCTAACAGCTAAGTGCACTCGTCAGAAATGAAGAACTGAAAAAACTTGTTCTCATTAAATATTGAAAGATATTTCTTGTATGTCGCAGTTACTGTCTCCATTTCCGTCGTCGTCGTCATCTACGTGATCATTTTTCCTCCGTCATGGTCGCACTCGTCAGCGTCCCAATTCCTCATGCTCCTGGCTCTTTGCTCCTGCTAATGAACGTCTTGGCCAGAGCTGAAATGTGATCTGCACTTATTTTACAAAGTAAATGTTTACTTCTTTAAACGAACCAAACGGGAACGAGTTCAGAAAGATGTAAGCGAAGATCCTGGCATGGCAGGCATTGGGCTTGGGCCTTGTTTTGAGTGCATGCAATTTGAAACCGCACCGACCGTCTTTCTTCGGCAGAGCCTTCCTCCGAAATAATATTATGCTGACGACTACAGGAAAATAATTTTTAAAAAAACTCAATCTTTTGAGATGTAAAATTGCTCATCTGTGGAGTGGGACGGGAACTGGAACGCGAACGGG
This sequence comes from Mesaphorura yosii, assembly GCA_009869945.1. Lineage (NCBI taxonomy): Eukaryota > Metazoa > Arthropoda > Collembola > Poduromorpha > Tullbergiidae > Mesaphorura > Mesaphorura yosii. The sequence goes on from WIXG01000230.1 coordinate 65,925, forward strand.
ACAAGAAGGAGAACGAGCCAGGCAACAATTGCGCTGTTGTCCATTCATCCAGCGCACCGAAAAGGAAAAACGGTGGCCGGATACAATACCAAGAGCACTGCTGAGACTTCTGTTGTGTTCCTAACCTTCCTCACAGCACAGACCATAGAAATCTTAAAGAGTAGGTTTGGGCAAGGTTAAACTCTCAATTTGTTTTGTGCAGAGATCTTGAAGGAGGAGAAGCACGAAGCACAGCTCAGGAAAATCAGGAACTGAACCAGAAAAGGTACAAGATGAAGAGGGTGTACAAATAGACAAAGATTCATAAGATCACAGAAAAAAGTGAAGAAAAGAATAAAATGTATGAAAAGATGAACAAGAGAAATGTGCACTGTAATGTGCAGTACGGTTTGGGTTCATCTTCTTTCTGCTCTGCCATTGCTGCCATGATCTTCCTTGTTGTTCCGTGCCTCTGCTTTCCAGATGCTCTGCTTTCTGGTGCTCTTTACCTTGACAAACTTAACGACATATTTTCCCAGAACAGCTAGAACTGTGAACAGCGGAACAATGAAGGCGACTCTCACTTGGCTCTCAACGTCTTTTGGCTTTGGCTTCTTAAAGCACGCAATATCCTAAAATGTGCTGATTTATTGCGATTTTACGCAATTTTCCGCGTAATTTCTGCAAATTGGACGCAGAATTTAGACGAGATTTGTGTGTAAACTTGCACTTTGCGGATCCACTCGTGCTTAGTGCTCTGTGTTCGTCATCGTCGCCAGTGGTGCATTGGCACCGACAGGAAGGAAAAGGAAGTGAAGCTCTCTTAACTCTTAACAGGGTTAATATTAGGCCGAGCCCTCCTTCCGCTAGCTGATCGGGCTTGTTCATTGTTAAGCTAGTCTAGAAAATTTTCCCGATGACCTCAACTTGACCGACGCCTATCACGACTCAAATGCAAAAACTCTCACTGCCTCTTGCTGATAACCTGTAGAGTCTCCGTTCTAACCCATTTGATTGCACAAATGAGAAAATAGAAGGGACATCGAGCCTTGAAAGCGGCATGTATAAAGCGAAGCGGAAAGATATATAAAGCGGAAATCGAAATATATAAAGGACCCACAGGCAGTCACACTCTGCTCTTAATTTAAAGAGATGAGTGCGATGATACCTCTTTAGCATCCATCGCCCAAATGCAACTGCCATCGCCTCGCCTATTCAGTATTCAGAATTCTCTCATTCACGCCGTCATTGTCATTCATATCCTGTCATGTCAGTCTGCATGTCAACAGACTCGCTTTGCTCATGCTCGCTCGTTTCAGCCACTGCATGGCTATCGTGCTCAAGCATCTTGGCACTGCACTGGCGCTGGCACGGTGGCAAAGTAGAAGTGGAAGGTATTTAACGGTGATAAATGGAATACAAAAGGTGTAGATCCTCTTCAACCCTTTCTCGTACTCGTTCCTCTTCTCTCTCATTGTCGTCGTCCAGTGCGAGTACAGCAGCGCAATACAAGAAGACAAGAGCACAATGCGATGCAGGACGGGAGTATAATAATGATAATAATACGTCTTGGAGTCTATTTCATGAATGAATTATTTAATCCACGAACACAATGCGAAGAGGACTCGTGAAGGAGTACTTGAGTCTTATTGATTAATTGTACTTACCTGAGCTTGAACCAGTGAAATGATACGATACGGCTACCTACCAGAATACCAACGCAGAGTCGCCTGAGCCTGAGTCCAAGTCCACCGGTGCGTGAGCCGAGGCTATTGTCCAGAGTCCACATTTTTGAATATCATTTCCAATTCGGATCATCCGCTCCCAGTTTTTGTCAATTGTTCACTGCAGTGCGGGTTATTGTCGTTGTGAAACCTCCGTCGGACCATGCTTCACGGAATTCGGATTAAAACAGATAACACAACAATGCTAAGTGCTCCTCCACGCACAAAGCAAGCAGAAACTCACATTGTTATAATTGACCATGATCATGGATTTATGAAACAGGAATCCATACCGCGGTCGAGCTGGCTGCTACCGGGCTGGCTCGGCTCAGACTCGCCGACGCATTTTTATTCACGCGTATCATCTTCCTCATTCTCGGCCTCATGTGTGTGTAGCATCTTGTACCTCGCACCATTGCATTGCGCAGCACAAAAGAAAAGTGATTTCACGCTCATCCGGAATCAGCCGACCTGGATCGAATCTTCAATACAACGAACGAATTCAGCGTTTCGCCTGGACGAAACATAAACATAAACAAGATCGCAATCTGCCGACTTTATTACAATGCGCACAGTGCTCATGCCGAAAATCCATTAAAAGTACGACAACGACAAAATAAAAATCCCAATCAAAGCAAAGCCAAAGCTGTAAAGGAAATCCGAATCAAACGCGATACGCGGCGCATTTAGAATTGGGCCTCCGTTCTTTTGAACCTCTCCTGCATTGGTCTGGCCTAATAAGGTGGAATAAAAGGGTCCATTGAGTTCGTGGTCCGTGTAATAGATTCCGATTCAATGCGAATCTTTTGTGAGCGAGGAGCAGGAGCAGGAACTTATGGTTAGAAGAATTAAAAGGAAGTCTAATTTTGAATTGACGATGACAAAGGACAATTTGTGTGTGAAGGGACCCTTCTTGAGTCGTACCATATTGCGAGCTCATTTCCTCTGACCCTTTTTTCTTAAGAAACTGGTGCTCTATGAAATGGAGCACGGCGCAGTGCAGCACAATTTGTTCACTGCGCAGCACATCAGCACAAAAGTACCCTGGCCCCTTTTCCCTGCTGGATTCTCGCTCTCGGCTTCAGCTCAGTATTCAGCATCATTTATCATTATACGACACGCTGATCCACGTTAATGTGAAACAAAACGCATGGGACAAGAAACAAGACTTTTCCTTTTTGAATCTCAAGATCGAGACCACGCCAAGTTAGCCAAGAAGTAACGAGTAAAAGAAGTGAGACTGACGAGAGAGGCACGCAGAGAATAACAACAGCAGTCAACCGGCGAGTACATTTCAGTTGAGGTTTGGTTGTTGGAAAGGAAGGATGTACAACTGTTGGGTTCTGAACGCCAGAAGCGTGGAGAGGACTTTCTTCTGTTTCATCAGTGTTTTTGTGCTCCTGTAGCTATCATTTTTGTGAGCAATCAGCGAATTAAGCAGAATCAACAATTATTTAATACACTTAAGACATAAGAAGACGGCTCACTAAAGTGAATTAAATCAATCGAACTGTGTGTTGAGATACTGGAACTGTGCATAAACAATTTATTGCTGTTGCTTTTATTTGCGCTTGACCACTTCGACATCGAATTCGACTCGCTCCCATCTCGGCCGTTGTGGGTTGGTAATGATTCTCATTGTGTGTATTTACCAAAAAGACGCTCCGAACTCCGAGAGTAAACAACCTAATAATAAGGTGAATTCGGATTGTCTTATTCTCATTCGCATTGCTTTTCACCGCCTACATGTTTACCCGCACGGGTACACACGCAAATCAAATCGAGAAATTCCAGAGCAGAGTCTCTTGAAGGCTGTGTTAATGGTCGGCCAACTTATAATCTAGCCATTCTAGTCTTCGGTCGTCAATAACCAAATACAAATTTCTAATCGATGAGAAATACGGAGAGCGTAGCGTAGCACCGTATTTAAGTGCACAAAATTGTGTGTCAATACTTCTCGCAAGCTGCAGAAAATATTCAGTCGCATTGCTCAGTCACACGTCGTCCACCCCAGTCCACAAATAAACCAGGTTAAGTCAGTAACTGATAATTTGGGTTATTAGGATAATAATGGACTAGAAGAAGGGACGAGTACGTGGAATTTAGAATTGTCTTTCCCCGGATTCCGCTTTTGTCCGTTTGTAGCAGCATGCATGCATAAATAACGCCGTGACATTCCGTTCAGACAGTTTCGGTTCGCCGGAAACAAAAGATCCGTCAAGTCGACATTCATCTTACGTAAGTGAATTACAATGCGGGACAGAGGCAATGAAGACTTTTCGGTAGGAGTCAATAATTAAAATTCTGGCTTCGTATTGAATGGGTTCTGCAAATCCTTAATTAAGTTCCAACTCGGTCAGTAAAAGTAAAGTTGCGGTTCCGATCAGCCCCAAAATTCTGGCCGTATTTTTAGCACCGTACCGAAATCGATTTGCGTAAAGAAACCCATCCAGACAATTCCAAAGAGGCTAATATCGGATTTGCGAATCAATTATTCAGCGGCAGTTTCCTTTCAATCAAATGAATTAAGGTGTTTTACGCTTACACCGAGCTGACGTCGAACCTAGCTCACTGCTGACGCTGGCTGACGTGTCACCAGACAATCTGCATTGAAAATGACGCCAACATCAGAGTTCAATAAAATGGCAAGCGACCGTCCGTCGTTTGTGGTTTGACCCGTCAGCCCGTGCCATTTGACATCAATTGATTTCGTGTGGGTTGGTGTAGACAGTTTCTCCAACCTGCTGTAGGAATATTTGCTTTGCTATTTATAAGCTGATTAGAAATAGCAACCTTCATTAAATATTTGTACGATTGGGATGGCTAATGTATTGTGATACCCTTTCTTTTCAGGCTGGGAATTGTCATTCACTCGTGACGTGATTACAGCAACACATTCGGGCTACGGACGACGATCAACACCAACTTTAAAAGAAATAGCTCCAGAAAGGGCACAAGTACGTGTTCCAAGTTCAGCAGTTGAATAAAACGAATGGAACCTGCTGATAAAGTCAAGGCTGCCTTGCCTGAGTGACACATTGAGCTGAACCTGGATTGAAGCCGAGAAGCTTGGGCCAAACTTTTCTTGACATTCAATTAAAATTTTGCAAGCAGCTTGTGCCTGTGCAAACATTCCGTCAGCGTGTAGTGCAAATCGTGAACAAGAGTGCGAACATAATAAATTATTGCCAATTGGTGCAGTGTGAGGACGGGCTCGACAGGACACGGCTGGTGTGAACTATTAATATAACAAACACATCGCAAATGGCCATATCATCAACACTGGCAATGCGGTGCGTGCTCCTGTTCGCCTTGGCCTTGCTTGGCCAACGGCAGCATCACTCCGCAGTCGACGCTGCTGCTCAAATCAATTCATTCGGAGGCTACGAGAATTTGATCGTCTCAATTGGGCCCGATGTCCCCGCTGCAGCCTGCCAACAATTGATCGGGAATATCCAGGTAAGCTATTGCATTGTGCCATTAGGCTCTAAACACAAGTGTTGCAGTTGGACGCAGAGAACAACAATGGGCGTATAAATGGATTAAAATTCATTGCCCAGGCTTAAACTGAGGCCTGTACTACGCACAAGAGAATTTTAAGTTGACAGGATTTTTATCCTTTTATACGTCTTTTGTGTCCTCGACTTGCAGTCAGAGCATTTAATGCATTTAAAGCGATTTACGGATTTAAACCCTTCTTTTGTGCATGAATTATGGAATTATGAACGTTTGTCAACAATCACTGCCTTCTGCATGCGATATCTGAATTAATCTGGAGACATTTCACATTTCTCAGAGCATTTGACAAAACACAAAAGACGAATTGCAGGGATTTGAAATCCTTGACTACTTAAATATTGCTTTTACTGGTCAAAGTCGCCACGGGCTCGGGCGGCACAGCATGCACCGGTTTTCAATTTTAATCCCGCCGCAGGTTTCTATTTCCTTTGGTCCTGAAATCTACGGGAACAAATTAAGCTGTGCGTGCTGGGGCATTGACACTTGACCACGACATTTCTCTTTCTCCTTTGCTGGTTTTCTGAAACCTGAAAACCATTTGTGACACGAATTGGGCCTGGACCACAATTGGGTTAAGTAGCAGCATCTGCATTCGATCTCCTTCGAAATTCTTTTTGAAGCTCTTCGCTTTCGTTGGACGAGAAACGAGAAAGGTGGAAGATCACCTCTTAGCTCTTAGCGATCGTACAAAAGTGGAAGTGGAAACATGTTTTTAAAAAATCGTTACTATTGCCTTCATGTGCCTGGAGATGCCATTCGGCTAAGTAGCCTCGTATCTCATGTATTATACACTTCGTACCTGTTCTCCCTACAAATTCTCTCCGGCTTCCTTCCTGACTGCCATGCCAAAGTCTGAATTAGATTAGAAACGTATTTGTACTCTGGCTGGACTCCTTTTGATGTTACAAGCCAGCCAAATGCCAAATTAAGGATTCAAAACACATTTCGGACCAGTTTTTACAGGCTGCGGTTGTTTGACACGAAGACGGGGCGAAGATAAAGATAAAAAGTCAAATCCAGCACCAGACAAATAGGAGCACTTCGTACTCCGCTGCAGATACGGATCAAGTGCCTGGAATGGCAGAGCTGGATACAAACATTACAAACTGGAGCATATGTAAATGAAATACAAATCATGTACGATGTGAGAATGATGATGATCAAGTGCACGGAATACTAAACAGGGCCCACTATCCAGCACGGGCAAACAGGCTGTAATAGCATTTCAATCTATGGCCTGGATCTATTCCAGTCCCGCTCCAGTTCCAATTCCAGTTCAGGCGAGGCGAGACACGCAATCGCTGTGCGATGTGCACTTATTTGCCAGATCAGTCAGACGCTGAAGCTGGGCACGGATCTTATTAAATGATATGTATGAATATTTAATAGTGCAACAAAGCAACAAATTATGACAACTGAATTCCCTCAAGATGCGATAGCAGAGATCAGGACACGAGATTTACGGGAGACGTCCACAATAATAGCACTGATAAAGTCGAGGAGCCCTTTCGTATTCGTACTTTTGTACTTTTGCTTTGTGGTAGACACAGAATTCCTGAAATGCTCATCCTGCCGCTTCGCAAGTACGACGTTGCGTTGCAAAGAATTTGTAATTTCGGCTTTTGGCTGGCTGCGGTTTTGGGAAGTTGCGATATTTTACGTAACGCAGCGTAATGAAGATTTGAATATTTTTGTGGCTTCGGCTCGAATAAAATGGAGAAGGCTGAGATTGCGCGTGGATTATGCTTAAAATCAGCAGGCAGCAAAACGCTTGAACTTAATTGGCCATAATTTGATGAATTTGGTCTTTGATGCAATACACAAAAGCCATGGAGGCATCTTCGAGCAAATGCCTCAAAGATGCGATTTATAGCCGACTTGTAAGACGTAAGACTCCAAGGAATTGAAATTTGAGTGTTAAACGACAACCACTCTGCCTGTATTAAAGTGTCAAGCAGCAGTAAATTGTCGCATTTAGTCATGCATAATTTAGAATTATACAAATCACACGTACAGCGCAGCAAAAGCAACGCCAACAGCAAAAATTCTGCGCTGCGCCGTGCTTTGACTTGACTCAGGAAATCCTCGCCAGACGAAGAAGGATGACATTTTATGAGTGTAAATAAAAGTGAAGTTCACAACTCAGATTTCACATGCGAACAAGAAAACGAAAATATTAAATTCAAATTCACAATTCACTCACTTGAGCGTTGAACCTTAAGCCGTGAGCTTTTCTTAATCTTTGTACCTGCACTTGACTCGCATATTGGCTCTTTGTCGCCGTCGCTTTCATTCAACTCGTACACGTGCAGGGTCTGTCGGTTCAAATGTGAATTCTGGATACGGATTGCAACTTCACCTTGTTGGCTCGCGAGCCAAGCTGCTTTTAGTCCATCAGGTGCACGACCACGCATCTGCGCATCATTGCCTGCCATTTGCCATGCTCAATTTGTTAATCTCGGCTCCAGATTTTATATTTTATGAATTTTAAATTTTCTTAATTTATGATACAAATGCAAATGCTGAATTTCTCTGCGCTGTAATTGCACTTGGCTTGCCCTGCCTTGCTTAAGGCCATATTCGCCTCTGCCTTGACTTGGCAAGTTAAATGTTTTCTGGCGTTGGGTCTCATTATTCATCTTTTCAACTGGAAAGCACTCCAGAACGGAATGAGAACGAGAGCATCTCGCTCACGCACGCACAAGACGATGGACGAGGAATCCGGTTTTTTATTTTCTTATTCTTATTCTTGAATTATTTGAATGAAACACGTAACTTAAAGTAGCGTGTTATCAAGGCAAGCACCAGCACAGAAAATGCACCGCGTACTGAGCATGTATCATGAAGTATCTGGAGCAAATTGGACGACGACGACTGTAGGTAGTGAATGACACCTGGGCTTAACCTGAATTGAAATGAGTTCTATTTTTTACTCGTCTGTGGGGTTATTTATATGGTAATCCGAATGCTCACAGACAAAACGGCCTGGCCTGGCCATGAATCACGCATTACGCATTATGCATTATGTAGATTAATATTATTGTCAGGAGTCCAAACCCAAACCCAAGCCAAGACTTTTAATGTGCAGGCAACGCATTGAGCATTGTGTTGCATCTTGGCTTGACTGGCTCGGGAGGATGTTCATTTTTTACATTGCATAGTTCTCAGATTGCATTCAGAGACAAGGACAAGAGGAAGAAATGGAAATGCATTCAGCTACGATTGCCATTGGGTCCGATTCCTAAGAACAAAGACACACACTCCAGCTAGCTGAGCTGAGGAGTGGAAAAGAAAGAGAAGATGATTAGATGAAATTCTGAGATTAAGAAAAGAACGGACGGAGGTACAGAAAATCTGACATAATTCAAGAAGGGTTGAAAAATCCAGCGTACGCTTGCATAAGAGTCTTAATGAATTTGTTGAGGGCGTTGGTCATACGCGACGGAGAGCAGTACAGCAAGGCACTGCGGGCATTACAAGGCAGGTTTTCCTCACAATGCCATCCAAATGCCGTGCTGGAAAAGGATTCACACCCAAGACCCAACGGGTCCAAGATTGTACGACGATTTGCTTACGCAATGCAGTGATTCGGATTTAAAGTCATCTTAATCTCCATCCAGACTCAGATTCGAGATTCGAGCCAGACTGCCAGTTCCATGTAAGGCAATAATCGTATTGTATCGTATCCGTGTTCATGTGCCCATGTAGCTTGTAAAGTAAAGGGTTGGGATCGGATTTGGGTTTGGTAATAATTTTGTTCGTGTTTATGTTCACATGCTTGTTTCCAGTGCTGGATGGCTGGCTGCAGCAGCATCATGGACCATTAAATAACAAGCAGTCTCTTGTCTCTTGTTGCTTAACCACAAAATGAATTATTATCTCAGGCGAGCGGGCCAAGCACGTCTTGCCCCATAAATACGAAACCAGAGACCTTACGATCTTGGATCTTTTCTAATTAAGAGACGCAATGCACTGTGCAGTTTCCCGTATTTCAAGTGTCAGCTCATTATTATGAAAATATCGCTCGCGATGAAGATGCGAGTTCATTTTTTACGATATTATGGTGAAAATGACACACACATGGCCAGCCGTGCCAACGCGTACCGCATCTCGCTTCGTGCATGATTTCCTTTAATAAATCGCTATTTGCCAGCCTGCCAGCACGCCTGGCTTGAGTTCATGGCTGAATTGATTTTCTTCTTCGTTGTGAGAGGCCCGCGTTGCGTTTTGCTGCCTTAATCTGTAATATTTCATTGATACTTCATTTAAAACACTCACACTCACTCGCAATGGCAATAATCGAATTGGCCACACTCACTTTCATTTACTTTGCCGTTCTGCTGCTGCTGCGGTGCAGCGCGGCAATCTTATAAACCCTTTTATGGGGACGATAAAGCCCATCGCCGTCTTAGTCGCAGTCGCAATAAATACGCATGGTACAATAAATTATGGGTAAATGATGCGTAATGTGTGCTATTAAAGTCGTGCAGAGCGGCACAAATGTGAAATGGCATCCACATCGCAAGCTGCTGTGCGTCGCTGTCACTTAATAGGAATTTAAATACGTGCACATTACGAGCCCAGACCGATTTGGTGCCCTGAGCCGATGGCGCAAGGAGAGTGTGTCGTGTCCATCGTGACGGTGACAGGCATTTGTCACAATTTATTTACGCAATTAGCTGCAATGCGATGCAACTCTGCCCTTAATCGGAAGAAAGCGCAGCCAGAGCCAATTTCCTTTGATCCCGTGCGACATGCGACATTCTGTATGGCTCAGGCTGTCTCTGCCTGTCTGGCCTGGCCTGTCAACCAGCTGCACAGGTAGAAATTACATTTTTATTGCCAAACACATGTTACCTTTTAACACAGCATATTTATGAGCATTGTATCGCTCCATGCCGATTTTTATGGTCATCGTATAATTTTACAACCATAAATATTGCCATAAACGCAGGCGGGACACGTACAGGAACCTGATGGTCGTAAAAGCGGCGGGTGGGAGGCCACGGCGCAGGATACAAGCATTAATGATTATTATTGCATACGCACTACGCACCACGCACTGACTCGATTATGATCACAACCACAAGCAAAGCTCTTGGCCGCTGTTTGCATTCACATTTTCATTTGCATGGGTGGTACAATGCAAAGCAATGCAGCGCAGCAGCGATAATAAAGAAAGTTGTTTTGACGGCCGCACTGTGCCGTGTTTACATAAATAAGAGTGTCAACGAGTCCGTGGCGAATGTGAGCGAGAGTCCAGCAGGTTTATTGAAGCATAAATGCAAATAATGCCATGTGCTGCACTGCACAGAGAGTGCAAGTTCAAGGCTACTCCGTGTCATTCGTGCCATGCCATGCCAGCAGTATTTAAGCAGCGCAATTTCATTGAGCAGCAGAGCGCACGTGTGAAAAGCGTCGCAGACGCAGTCTTCCTTGGCGTCTTGGGCTTGGACCACGATACAACGATTTACTGCTGCAATCACGACAATGACAATGACTACGCGAACCAAGCAAAGTAAACATGAAAGAGGCACGGGCTCATGACCCATGACGATAAAAAATTATTCTTCCGTGCGATGCCATCGCTTGCGTAAGAGAAGCGTACAGCATCCGGCAAGATTTTGGTTTGCTTTGGGTAGTAATATTTTAATTAAGAAACGGGAATCTTACCATTACCATTTACTATTTGCTTTGCCCTTGCCAGCCAGGCCCAGCCGCGTGGTGGGCTTCGGGCTCGGTTTGGCTTGGCAGTGCATAAATTGGTTCCGACAATTAACCCTCGCCTGCCTTTGAGAGTCAGCTCAGAAAGTGATTAAAAGTTGTTTTCCGTGTACAGGAAAAGTTTACACCGCCAGCGCAGTGTAAATAAATGCGAAATTATTGTCAACTGTAAATTGTGACTTGTGAGACTGAGTGAGACACGGAAAAGTGATGCGTCGCGGTGCAATATTTGACTTTGACTGAGCAACGGAACTTTTGTGGCTTTTGACTTGGCTTTGAGACTCATTCGTGGCTTTATGGGCTGGGGCGGTTTGACATGACAGATATGAATTTTAAAACTTTGGTTTGCTTTATTTTCTACAATGCAGTACTTCTTCATGCATCATGCTCACTTGATTGTGTCACTCAAAACCAGCGCACAACGCAAAGTAAACACTAAACACAAAGACAAGACTTCATTTCATGTCGCAAAAAGATGAATTCTCATTCTCAGCCTCATCTCGCATTGTAGTTTCTTTCCATTTCCGAGGTTGATACAAATCTTGATTCATCATCCTGAAATTACGTTATAAAACATCGCCCGTCTTGCTTTGTGGCTTGGCACCGAGTTATTTGGGTTCATCCTGACTGTTGAAACTTGAAAATCTTGATGTACTCTTCAATGCAGTGGGATGCATTGTGTTGCATTCTCAAACTGAATGAGAAACACCATGCCAGTTGCCAATGCATTAAACATGAACACTAGCACTGATTAAGACCGAGTTACGAGTTTGTGAGTTCAAAGGTCACCCGGACCACGTACGTACGCAACCCGGCGTGGTTTTTGACTTGGTTCTAACTGTACTCTTGTAAAATGTTTCTTAGCGCATCGTAAACCTGTAAAGGTCAATCGTTGGCTAACGAATTGTGAGTTGGACGCAGTCAAGTTGCTGATTGAATCTTCACCTCGCCTTTGCCTTGTGCTTGCATAATGTCTTAATGTCAGCCAATTCTATCAGATGCAACGCGTAATATATTGCGGTCAAGGCAATAGGTTACGATCGTGTTGTGCTTTATGGTCGATACACATTGCGTTAGTGCCAGTGCAATGTTGGATGAGATTAGACCGTGTGCGTGTTCATTTGTTAACGTACAGGAGATTGGAAAGGGAGTTGGGTTGATGACCAGGACTAGGACCATGCTTTTAGACCAGACTTGGTTCAAATGAGGCAAAAAAGTGCAATTTTTCACATTAAAATGAAATTTTGCCTGCCCGGGTTGTTTTGGGTTTTTCTATGCACATTTGTTAATTTAAATTGCCTCGTACTTTGTGTGACTGTGACTCACGGCTCAGGAGAATCCATTACTCATAATTCATTTTTGTGGTTTTTTGCCGGTGCAGTGCGCAACACGGCGAACACGGTTGGTTAACAAACATGTTAACAAATTGCACTCACGTATCGCACGAACGGACTCGGACGCAGACTAGTTTTACCTGCATTCGCTTCTGCCATACTTATTGTTTGGCTTGGCTTGAGTTTCGAATTTTGACTTTGACTCTGACGACTTGACATCTTCATTACCTTTCTATTTACTCACCTCACTCGCAAATTTAATTGCATAATTTTGGTAGGAAAAACTCATGACATATTTTGAGCTTAAAAAAGTGGTTCTGAGTTCTGGCTCTGACGACTGCCGGTTTTTATCCTCGCCCTCACAACTGTGCTAATTTAATCCCGGATAAGCAGTTGCTGAAGTCTACGAACTAATGAATGAAATAAAGAAATGTGCGAGATTCGGAGAGATTAACTACGTGACCTTCTGTGCATGAATTGGCATTGCATGGGATGTCTTGAGCTCTTGAGAGCTTCAATTCTAGAACCGAGTTGAGTTTGGCCCTTCGTCGTTCTTGAATTTCTTCTGCGGAATTCCCTGTTTTGAAACTTTCGAAACAAACAATAATTCCATGCTCGAATTGATTTCAAAACACTAAACCCCAAAATGTCCCAAAGAAGCACCGACACAGTCAGAGTCGTACAGTACTAGGATTAGAGCCTAGACCTTTTCCCAAGTTATGTACACCGTACATGTTCTCGGAGGCAAATGAAGCGTAAGCGTAAATCTTTCATTTTCATCATTGCTGACGCTGACCGCGTTCTAGTCTGAAATCTGAATCCACTGCTGAAGTTCCCGCCTCCGCTGCAAGCTTTGTGCCTTGCCTGACTGCAGAATCGGCGGCGGGATCGGTGGAATCTTGGCCTAGTTTGATACACAGCGCAATCAAGACGCATTATTAAAAACGCATTTACTTTGTATTACGAGAACGAATACAAGCTCGGCTGATTCATTTTTCTTGACTTGACGGATTCTCCAATTACAATTACGAGAATCACATCCACATCACATCAGAGCAAGAAACAGGGCTTCAGGAGAAATAATTGTTGCTTTGTACCCGCATTCTGTAATTCAGATCTAATTTCAAAATAATATCACATCTCACTGCCTGACTACCTGCCTGCCTGGTCCTGCGTACGTGGTGCTTGGCAATAATCGTCAGTAATAATATTTTGACTCACTCCTCCACGGCCGCTGCGCCGCGCTGCTCCAAGGGCCTGTAATCATAGTGAGTAATAATAATTGACAGAACAGAGCCTGCAGCCTGCAGGAGTGTTAAGCCTACATGCGCCGGGCGCGGTAATTGTACTCGTACGTTTGGGTTTATGTTTTCGAAATCCAAGAGCCGAGTCGAGTCTCTGTCCTTAAGCCATTGTTGTTGTTATTATTAAAAAAGCTGAAGCCCATTAAACCCTTACCCGTATGGCTCGCCTGGCGTTCGTTCGCCTACATTTTCATGGTTGAGTTTGAATTTCGCTGCGTATTGTAATTTGAAACCTTAAATTAATGTTGCCTTTTTGTTTCTCGTAAATTGTTGTAGTCATTTGCCATATTGTACCCGTGCATGAATGTCCAGCAACAATTTATAACAATATCCGCCGCGCTCCGCCTCACCAAAACCCATTTTATGGCATTTGTCTCGAATTGTGCCCCAGCACACCGAGTACGAGTAGGAGAAATTAATTATATGGTTCCAACTAAAGGAAAATGCTGGGTCCGGAGTCGAGCCGGCCCATTTCGTCGTCCTCTCGTCCGCGTCTCGTGTTTGTATTTGAATTGTGTAACGAGTTCATAATTCCTTTCGCTGGAGATCAACAACTTTGTAACGCTCGCCTGCAATACAATTCAAAGTTTCGTGCAATATTTGTTTTGACGGATTTGCATGGATTGTGAATTGTGAGTGTGGAAATTGTGGATATTTGCTTGTTCTTTGCTCCTGTTCCACATTTGCCCACAAATTGAATGTGCATGAACTAGTCGAGCCACGAAGGAGAGAACTGGAACCTGTTTGACTGCACCGAACTGCGTCGCTCTACTCTGCATTGGCCTGCAGAGAGCTGAATCCTGATGATGATTGATTATTTATTACTTTACCATTACAAAATGGTCTCCTAAGCAATATAGTGCAAGTTTGGCTCTCGGGTGAGTGAGATATTGTTTAGAATGCAAAATGAGTTTCTCTTACTTGGTCGCATTATAGCAAGCACGAGTCGAGTTAATAGAGTCGAGCACAATTCACTATTGTTCACAATGCACAATGAAAATGCACTGCATTGGCATTTGGCATTGTGATTGTAAGAATGAGAAAATGGGATTAAGAAGTGAAATTCCAGGATTTGTACACTGTAAGTAAAGGCAAGGCAATGAATCAAAAGCACAAAGTGACTTGTAATCAATTGTGACACGATTCAAATGTCGAGGACTGCGAAATGCGAATTACGAATCGATTTGAGGGCATTTTGCAGCAGGCAGAAGTCGTCGGGTGACCAGGCCAAGGATTTCACTGCACCGCCGAAAGGCTCCAGATGCTTGGCAATGGCCTCTGTCCAGCAATTTATGTATTTATTCTCGCTCGTCCGCACTTCTCATTTAAATTTATATCGCCCAGCATTTCTTATGAAGCCCACTTCAGAAAATCGTCAAAATTCTTAAGCCAGCACACTCGAAAAGGCAAGGGCACGAAAGGAAAAGCAATTTGATTCCATACGAGATTATTATTTATTAAAATGAAGACAATGGAGATAAAGATGGACTTTGTATGCGTACTTGAGCCATTGGGTTCAATTTCATCATTTTCTATTCTAAATTTCTCAAGATTTTTCCTCTGCTCCGCTGCCTCTCGAGTATCTTCAAGATCTTCTGCGCTGGAACTTGTCTTCTGTATTGAATTACTCTCAAGAGAACGATGCTCTTATGCTCTTTTGCTGGCTGAGCTCCTTGGCTCGTGTGTACGCAGCACGCATTCAGCGCCTGAATACGCACTTGAACACTTGAATTTTTATACGCGTATCGCCAACAGATCAGCGACCAGCGAGCGGGGAAGGCAGGCAGGAATTTGAGTGGATTAAGATACAAAAGCTAAATAAATACGAATACGACGAGTTGATCTTTTACATCTCTTATTAGCCTCCTCCGTACTTTATCTTCATTCCTCATCTGACTACTCGACGAGTCGAACTTGCTTTCGCTCCGGCTTTCCATTATTCTCACATCATCACCGTTTCGCCTTTTTGCCGCAGTTCTCGAGACTGCTCATCTTAACGGCTCCGGGAATGGCAATGGCCGGCTTTATCTTTATTGTGTGCTTCGACGTAGACGTACTTGTCTTGAATTGAATTCTATTGTTTTGAATGAATGTACCCGCGCCGAGCAGCCGTGAGCCCACGTCGGAGTCAGTCCGGCCCGCCTCGCGTGCGTGTGTGGCCCAATGCACGAATTCACGGCATTATTCAGTGCTCATGTACGTGTGAAACCTCGCAGATGATTAAATCTGTGCTAATGGACCATAATAACCCTTAAAATAGCACCCACGCCATAAGGCAAAAGCGAAACTGAGCCATCCGAATTATGGAATTATGCATGCATGCATGCAAGCTGACCCGACAAAAGTGGCCCGCATCCGCTTTATTGGTCCGTAATTTGGCGGAGCGTTGCCATTAAACCCGCATTCACGTACGCGAGGCGCAATTTGGAAATACCTTGAGACAAAAATAATAACTTTTCTCACAGCGCTTCACACTGCATGCTCATATAAGGAGATACGCGATCGCACCTTTTCATTTCTCCTTCGAGTCCAGCTCAGAAGAGGATGTGTCAAAAAAACAGTTCGTTTCGTAAGTTAGAAAAAGCGAGTGAGCGTTCGCGTTGACTTGCGTACTCGATATGAATGAGAATGAGAAGAAATCATTTTTCTCGAGTAATTTCCGAGCAAGAAAGTTAAATGAAGCTCGAGCAATGATGCATTGAGGGAAATTATAACATTCATTGTGCATGTTTATTAAATATTATGCATGAAGGGCCATCAAGCGAGCAAGCAGGTCAGAGCAGGCTAAACCGAGTTCCAGAAAAAGAAAAGGGTGTAACCCTTCTGCTATCAGACCATCAGTTGTCTTGTCTCGGTAATTACTGGGTTCATGTTAAGTCTGAGGCTGTGGCCGGGGCTGTCGGACCTTATTATTAAAATTCCCTTGAGCCACATCAGCGAGCTCAAGCCGAGCCCTTAATGCAGTGCAATGCAGTGTAGGGCAATCATTACTTTACGATGAACGGGTTACGCCAAGACAGATCATAATTCTTAATTCCAATGCAATTGGCATCGCATCACGGCCTGGCTTGGCTTGGCCATGGCTTCACATTTTGGGTTTCTTGGCGCTGGGAGCAATGTAAATAATAATAACCACTGCTGCAACAATAATCTTGTGGAACATTTACAGCATTTATGATATGAAATGAACTAGCAGTGGTTAATGCGTATGACGGCCGTGTGGTGCGGCGATGATGATGATGATCGCTCTCGTGATGCAGTCGTACGTTCGTTATAGCTCCTGGGTAATAAATACCTCGCGCTCCTCTTGCCGTTGAGCTCAACAATGTAATTAAAATGTGTGCACCATCTAATTTTAAAGCAAGTACGCGGCCAAAGCATTTATGCGTTTAGCTCACTCCTGTACAAAATGAGTAATTGTGTTCGTAATTGCGGTTTAGGATTTTACCTCAATTCTAGGCTGAGCCGAGCTCTGAGATTTGCGGTCTGAAAATGAAAACGAGTGAAAATGCGTGCCGAGCATCATCAAGCATCTGATTGACTGAATTCGTGTGCTTAATTGTGATTTTAGTCTCGTGAGACCTGTGATACGCTTGAAATTGGAGAATTAGAATAATGAATGCATGAAATTCACTCGCGCTCGCTCGCACTTGCTCTTGTATTGTCGAGGATCTTTTGATCTTTAATTTCTTTTATTTCAATGCAAGATTGGAATTATTAAAAATAGTTTCTTGTAATTAATTACTTTTGGTACCTGCTGCTGGCTATTCTGAGTCGTGCAGTACAGTGAACGCAGTGTAGCGCAAGAATAGGATTCAATTATGATGAATCTCGTACTCGACTCGCGCACAGTGCGCACTGCGGACAAAGGAACGAGCAGAATGGAATTAGATTCTATAGGCAGATAATTGGAAAAAAGTTAAGCTTCGAGCTACGCACATTCAATACGCGCATCACACAATGGGAATGTAGGTCTCTTTCGTAGGCAGGCGTTTATTATTTTATCATTTGAATCCATCTCACACACTCACACCTGTTCAATTCTCATAAATACGAATATGAATTCACACTTGCTCACTTGCTCACTGATTTTTAATTACACGCTTTTTATTTTTATCTCTGCCCATTCCAGAAAATCTTCACGTCAGCGTCTACCTACCTGAACACGGCGACGCACGGGAAAGCGTACTTTCATCAGGTCATCATCGTGATTCCCGCTCACTGGGACCGGTACTCCTCTTGCGGAGACGCAATTGGGTCAGCCTCCACGTCCGCCGTCACGTACACGAGCGCAGCCAGCGCCGAGGCGTCCGACTTCCATGTCACCGGTACGAGGCACCCGATCTTTGGCCACTACCCGTACACGCAGCAATCACAGGGCTGTGGCAAGCCAGGCGATTTCATTTCCATCGGACATCATTACTTACTGCAGTACAACGAGAGTAGCAGCGCGAGTCCCGTGCTGAACCACCACTTCTACTATCCACACGGTCGACGCGGTGAGCACCACGGCGAAGGAGACGGTGATGAGGTGCTGAACAATGCTGCTGCTTCTGAGGATGATTGGAAGACAATAGGATTCACACCAGCAGGTACTCACACATTTAATTTCACCGTGCGCTTTTACCTTTGCAGCGGCCACAGCCACTGCGGCGCTGTATTGTATTGTCTTGTATTGTTGTACTCTTTGACTTGATTCTGAATACTCAAACCCAAATTCGAAATACCAAAGCACGACTGTGCACAGGAGCCAGCAGGAGTTGTACGCACTACGCACCAATTTTTACCTACTTTTTCGGGCAAGTAAAGCCTCTCTGGAGGCTAATAAGAATTAGAATTTATGATTATGGATATCTTTTCCCCGTTCCATCCTTTCTTCTTGGCTTGGCTTGCCAGGTTCTCTTATGAATTTTTGTTTCTTCTTTTCTGGCATGGTAGAAATAAGTGGAAAAAACGAAAGTTTAAACTTTCTCCATTTATTTGAATAGATTTGAGTAAAGTATTCCGAGACAGCAGAAAGTGAAAGTGAAGGCGAGGAAAGATACACAAATGCCCTTCGCCATTGCGTTGCGAGGCCGATGCTACTGAACTCATTTTGGGGTTTTGAACCGAAAAAGTTTGCGAGTTTTATTCAAAGCGGGCTCGACGCAGGTCAAATCGGGCACCAGTGCCAGTGTCGGCCAGCCCACAATTGGGGCACAGTCCAGCAAAGAGCAATTTGGGACGGCAGTTCGCCAGACTTGATTCCAAGGCATTTCTGCTATCACAGATTGACTTTCACCTTAACTTCGTTCTGACACAACCTTTAATGAATTCATAAATGCGAGTCCACAATTTTCGTTTCGAGTTTTGTTTCTTTCATTTCAAGTTGCATAATATCCGGGTCGATGATTCCCCCATGCATTTACTTTGCGTTTTTCATATTCCTTCCAAGTTTCCATTCAGACAGCATTATAGACAAAATTTATAGTTGTGGGGTTTGATCTTTGTCTGCCGTCGCTGTATTCAGTGTACATGAACTTATCAGCAAAGCCCCGAGACCGCGTGCAGTGCCATGCAGATAAAAATAAGAAGAGATAATAACCATTGAACTAGATTAAATCTCTTCTAGAGTTTAATGAGGATTTGCTGCAACCTGCAATCCGAGCTAAGCAAGAGGCGAATGTTGAAGTCGCAGTTGTTTTTGTTTTTGCACTTTAATATAGAATTACGACCTCGTAACTTAAAAATACATAACCACCATGCTACTATTTCTATGTTGTGCCTTGTGTTCTGCATTGCGCCTCGGATTACCACGCTACTCCCCAATTAATTGCAACCTTTGACCTTCTGTACTCGTGCTTGTTTCAGTGGATCGCGCAATCATACACGAATGGGCCAAGTTTCGATACGGCGTCTTTGAGGAAAAAGGTTACCCAAACGATCCAATTTACCCGGTCGCCTATAATTTGGAAAGCGGAGGCGAGAAACTGCCGAGTGCGTGCACGAATAAGGCACTTAAAGGAACCTGGTAAGTGTACTTTACCTTCTGAGGCTAATCTAGTTAATTATTAAGTCTAATATGACATGACGCTATTCTGCAGGTCGAAAGCGTGCACCGACCCAACCGACACGAGTGATGGCTCCGAATGCGTCTTCATTCCTTCCACCAGTGACAGTGGGAACGAAGGAATCAGCAGTTCAATCATGTCTTACCCTGACCTGTCATCCGTCAGATACTTCTGTGACTCGGGCAATCATGTACGTGACGCTCCCACGAAGCAGAACTTCCTCTGCAAACAACAATCCATCGAAGACGTCATCTTCTCACATCCGGATTTCTACAACTCGACGGCAAGGTGAGTTTAAGTTGCTCATTCTGTGAGTCTAGCTAGTGGACTGCTTAATTGGGTCAGGGCATTAGTTTTCCCGTACTTTCGAATATTTATGGCGTGAGGCTCCAAACAAGCTCGAAGCTCCCTTAAGGACTGCTCTACTCACAATTTAATCAGATTAGATCGCAGTTTTATTGGTTGCGTGTGTACGTGGAGGATAAAATTAAACAAGACAGCAAGAATACATGCTGAATCAAGAATGTATGTAGAAATGTTGATAACGCAAGTGGTGACTCACTTGATGGCTGGGTTTAGTTGTCAATTTCGGAATGAAGCCAATAACTTCACCGTCGATAAAATGACAAAGTCGTTTACCTTCATTATCGAGCTTAGCACCCTCCCGGTGCAGAGTGCGTGTGAGTAACAAGTGTAAGTGAGTAAGGCAATTAAGTTCTGCATGCCACACCAGAGTATCCAAGCTGTTTGCTCTCTGGTAATCGACTCCAGTTCTTATTCGCAGACCAAAGTGACTAGTGACTGACTTCTGAGCATTCTCCTTTATCACTTTAATTTTATTGCTTCTGCAGCGGAATCGCATTCATTATGATTATCACATCCCTTCGCTCACTGCTGCTTGTCGTTTGCTTGTGGCGGTGTAATGGCAGTAATGGTTTATAGTTTATGTGCTTACCGTCCCGGAATGCACTGCAATGGGAATGGGAATTGGCCCGCCTTGTAAAGGTGTCCTGTGCCGAAACCCGATTCTAATTTCATTCGACTATCTCTGTCTTTTGCTTTTCGCGTGGTTGTTGTTAATAGCCAGCCCAAATATCTTTGGCATGCCAGCCGAGTTTGGCATTTAGCATGTGGAATTCTCTAATTCGTTTTTTAACAGTTGTGCCGTATCTAAATGGCTCCAACTCCAGACTTTAGACGTTTGCTTCTAGAATTCACATTCGCATTTCGGAGCCCAGCACGCAGTTTATTGGTCTTTAATTGTGTGGAATATTAAATAAAAGAAGTTTGTGCAGTTCCTCAGTTCATAACATTCGCAGCACAGTCCGCGGTAGTTTTGGGTCTCTTTAGAATTTAGAATGCCAGTGCCAGAATGCTTGTCATCAGTCCAACACTTTGTACAGAGCACGACAGTGGCAGCAAAGTAAAAGTAATCACAATAATAATAATAAATGATGACAAACTTTTTATTGTTTCCAAACATGCAACTTGAACCGAGCTCATTTAGGTGTCTTGTTATGTTGTTCTTCGCGTATCGTGCTCGTGGTTTGTGAGCCTTTTCAGTTGCCATTCTGTCCTGTCGTAGCCGTGTTAAGGAACCGAAGTACGTGAATAAGTAATGCAAACAACAATGAGAATACGAGCACGACGCGCACGCGAACCCGACCACGCGACATTTTGAAACCTGTGGACCTTGGCTCTTGTCTTGTCTTGAACGTGCGGACGTTGGTCTCATCTCAACGGAGCGGAGGCCAGGCGGAGGGCCGAGCATCAAAACCGTTGCAAATTAGATTGTTAATTCTGCACAGCGCAACGAAGACGCGTTCGCGTACGTACGCGTGATCATTAACGAACTTCCACTTCCCTTCTGTTCCCTCCGCGTCCATGAGCCATGAGCAATTATAATGCGTGCGATGCGCATCAGGCATCATGCATGGCACGGATATGAATCGAAATCTCCTCTAATGAGTACATTTAATGAGCAGAGGAGCACTGCAACTGCGAGAGCGACTAACGAAGACAAAGAACCGTTTTATTTTACGCAAAATTTTGCTTTGCATACGGCGAATAAGCCCGTCGTTTAATGCAATGTTGAATTTGAAAATTTTGATTCCTAACGTGCGGTTTTGTTTTCTGTGTTTCAGGTTCGGTGGCGGAGGAAGTGGATTCGGTACACCGGAATTTGTCATCAAACAACTCACGCATCCCCGCTACGTGCTCCTCATCGAAGAAACAGGAAACATGAATCTACGAGTAAGTGATTTTATGGCCGACGTTTGACGATGACGACTAGCGGTGAGGTAATCTAATTAAAGTTTTGACGGGCACGGAGAACGAACACGGTTTACACGACAGAGAAGGGTGCGTCGCGTCGAGTTTATTACGTAATATAATGTGCAACTTGTTCCCATGAGCCATGTCGTCGATGTCATCGCATTGCATCATGGCAAGGCAGAGGCAAGGATCGACGACGAAATTTTGAGCTCTTGTCAATTTGGCGATTTAGTCGGTGCGGTGTTCATGTGAACCTGAAAGTCTGTGCCCCACATTGCCACATTGCCGTGTATTGTAAAGCAATTTGCAATATTGTGAGGCTTATTTTATTGTCTCCGATGAGAGTTGTGAAAATTGCAAAAAAGACAAGACAAGGCGAGGCGAGGCTCTCGTCGAATGAGTCCTAGATACATTATTTTACAACGTGGGCACAAAAGGCAGCAGCGCGGAGTGATAGGGAAATGGAGAGTAACATGAACCCGTGAGAATTGGAGCATCCCCATCATGCCTTAACAATGAACACGTAAATAAATACGAGACTTCTTTTGATTACCACAATGCACAATGTCGTCAGTAATGTAATGCAGTAGTGTTTGTTGTTGGTGCTCTGACAGGTGCCATTATGTAATGCAATAATGAATGAACGGCCACAAATTGAAAGTGAATCATAATAAGGTATAAATACATAAATTACAAAGCAATGACAATAAATAAACCGCACAAGATGGCAAATTTCTTTTTAATGCAGGCACCTGTCAAAATTTCAAATTAAATTTCTATGCATACATTCAAAACTCCATTCATCAACCGCCGCGCTGGCAGTAAATTACTCTACAAAATGATAATAACGGTGACAACTGCTCCTTTTTCGCCACAAGTGTGCTTGTCTGCTTTTCGCTCGCTTTGTTGTGTCAATGGTGACGATGACTTTCGCTGAACTCTAATTATTATGATTATGCTCACTTGCGTTTTGCTTGTTTTGTAGGATGTCTGGAAATATCTCAAGCTTGCTGTAAGAAAATTCATTAAATACGACTTGAGTTCGGCCACCCAAATTGGTCTGATGACAATCGGAGCAGATGTGCGGATAATTGCGAACATGACGAGTCTCGATGAGAATCTGAGGGCGACGCTCGCTGAAAAACTGCCGACGTACCCGAATATTGAGACTTCGTCGTCGCTGAATGGACACAACGGTGGAATTGGAGGCAGCAGCAGCAGTAGCAGTGGCGGAAGCGGATTCTCGCTGCGGAGAGGAATCACTCAGGCCATAAATGTATGTCGCGCAAATGATCTTATCCGGAATGCCTGCCCTCATGCATCATATCTCATGCGAACGCCCATATTTTAATTACAGATGCTGAAGCAAAATGGGCAGCGTGTACCCGGCTCGGTCATCATCCTAATCAGTCAAGGCACAATCTCGTCCATCGATTTCGAAGCATCGCTTCACCTGCTTCGGCAAGAAGAAGTGTCAATGGCCACAATCGAGTACCCCTCGGCTGGCGATGGAAAGATTTCGTACCTCTCGCACGGTACAAACGGCCCACATTTCACGATTCGCGAAACTGGGGTTGGGCCCATGTCGCACAGTAAGAGCCAGCACGCATTAAAGAACAGTAGCGAGATAATTTGTAATTCAGTCCGTACTCATTTGCTCATTAATCCCATTTGCTTGGGCTGCTCTGTACAGTGTCAACTTATATTCAGCTCGTGAACGCCATGATGGGCATTCAGCGGTACTACAGCAAGGGAGTCGGACTCAAATGGCCAATTTTGGTAAGAACATAATTATTTATTATTCTCGTCGGACAGATTGATCTATTTTGGGAGTCATTCACATGCACGCATGTTAATGCAATGTTTATGAATTGAGTAATTACCCTTTCTTCTCTCTCACCTGAATACGAATTCACCTCATTAATCTGATTCATCGTCCTTTTCTGAGCGAATGAAATGAGGTACGTTGTTCGGCACAGGCCGTCATAGAGTCGCCCCTTCGCGTTGGAGTCCGAGTCACGAGTCACGCTGGTCTCTGTTGTAATTCTATGCTGCCATCAATTTCTGACGCGATTCCAGACGTGCTGCCATCGTTTTCTAAGCTTTTGACACTGCCTTTGCAATGTATGAATCCATTCTCGATACTTCTGTTAGAACTTGCTTGAGCAATAATCAGTTCCAATTTCGACACTTTTGCCTTCAAATCCTCCAAGTCTTGATAATTGGCTTCGCCCAATTCCGCCACATCGAGCCCCACGGCTTCATCCTCCTCGACTGCCCGTAACCGCAGTCCGGGTACGTGGTCAATCACAAATAATATCACGTACGAGATTACAAAGGCCCAAGCCGCTGAGGCGACTGTGTCAACAGCCTGAATTCCCACTTGCTTCCAATTGCCGTCCAGCCATCCTCCTTCAATCTCTACTCCGTCAACTGCTGCCACGGACTTCTGAGCCAGCACTCCGGTTAGCAAGTTGCCCACCATGCCACCGATTCCGTGAGCACAAAACACGTCAAACGTGTCATCAATTCGCAGCCACTTCTTTAACCCCATAGAGAGATTGCAGGCTACTGCGCCGACAAATCCAAAGGCCAGACTGGAGGTTGGTGACACAAAGCCTGAAGCTGGCGTGACCGCTACCAATCCACAAATCATGCCAACACAAAACCCGGATGCCGAGAGCTTCTTCTCCTTGCCGCGCCAATAGTCGATCAGAACCCAAGTGAAGCCGCCGACAGACGCTGACAAGTTGGTCACGATAAAAATGATGATAGTTCGGCTATTCGGAGCCAGGTCCGAACCTGCATTAGCAACAAGCCACCCAAGCCAGATGAAGCTGGTGCCCAGTACAACGTGCGTCATGTTGTGCGGCGGGTTTTCTGTTGGCTGAGCTCGTTTTCCAACGAGCATCGCGTACGCGAGCGCGGTTGCACCTGTTGAAATATGAACAGGCGTCCCGCCACCAAAGTCCAGGGATCCGAGTTGATTTGTCCAGCCGTTCGGATTCCACGTCCAGTATGTGAGCACGTCGAACACGAACGTTGACCAAAAGAATGTGAAGATAATTCCAGGCAAGAGTCGTGCACGTTCAACCACTGCCCCAATGATAATCGTTGGAGTGATGGCGGCAAAGAGACAGTACCAAATTCCGACGAGCAGGGCAGGGATCTTTGGGTTCAGAGTGGACGGAGTTGTGTGATCGAGTCCCCAGAAGAAAGCGTGGTCAACGTTTCCGATGAATGGGTTCCCGGTATTGCTCAGGCATAGCGAGTATCCAATCAAATACCACTACCAAAGCGAAAGTTTCGTTCATTAGGTTGAACCTGTCAAGGCGAAACCCGCGAAAGGCAAAAATTAGCAGATATGTTGGCAAACCTGAATTGAGACCGCAGCCACCGTCCAGAAGCACCACAGGAGCAACACGAGTGAACTTTTGCCTCTCGTCAGGCCACTGTAGAGGAACCCAACTCCAGGGATCATGAGCCATGTGATCGAGACGCAGCTCAGGAGCCATGCCATGTGTCCCGTGTCGAGTTCCGGCTCACTGAACATGTCCGACATGGACTGATTCAGGGCCTGCTCACCTGATTGGTTGGTGCCCACCATTAACTTGGCTAAAGTTGCCATATCAGACACGGCTTGGAATCAGTATCTGGATACTACACTTTCTTTGTTGTTGATATTCTGGGAATGAATTGTGGCTTCGATTCGCGGTCGCGGCCTTTACTGGCCATATGCGACACGAGCCGTCTAATTACGTAATGGGAACGACGAACTAGAACTCGTCTTTAATTACTCTGCGCTCGTGAGGCTGGCGAGTAGCCGTAGCAGTGCCTAACATAAATTACACTAACCCCTGAACTGACTCGAGTATTCGAAGTACAACCTCATTACATTCACCGATTCACCTGAGCCCTCGAATATGAAATACAGTACGACACAATTAGAACAAGTTATGGTAATAGTTAACAGCATTATGCCATGCACATAAATGCGGATGAGTTAACATGAATGTGGGCAATACGGAAAATTGGTGCTGGACCACGAACATGGACGTGGCTCATGAACTGGTCGCATGAACATTTTACACGAGCGCAAGAGAACGCGAGGTTGACGTCTTTTTATTAACATATTTGTGCAACCTAACTCGTGCTTGTCTGCCCGTCCGCGTCCGATTCAAGGTTACGTTGTTGAAAGTTGGATTGAAGGCTGGCAATGCGTTGGACATCTTATGTCCTGTATCTTGTCCCCTTCAATGTTGACTATAGAGCGGCATGTGCCCTGCCCTACTGAAACAATGCATCTGTGGTTTACTCTTTCTCTCATTGTTGGCTAGTCGTCGTTGTAAATGAGTCGTCAAGGAGTGGCTCTGCTCTGAATATTTTATGATCAGATCATCGTTCTCATCGCCAAGAGTCTAATTAAAAACTAATATGTAGCAATATCATGCGTTGTGCAGTCAAAGGAGGGGCAAACCCAAACTTTTTTCATTAATGATGGTATTATTGCCCATTTGTCTTTACTCTGGGCGAATGCAAAATGCGAAAGCACACATTAGCGACTCCCAGCGCAGTGCTACCGTATTTAATATGCGAAAGACACACAACTGAAAGAAAACAGACTGAAGTTGAATGTTGACTATGAATTAATTAAAATGCCATTGCCTTTGCACTGCATTGCGTAATTGCACAGCCTATTTTTAATTTCGTTATTGAGTACGGGCTCAGCCCAAGACAGTTTTGAGAGAGCGAGTGTCCTCGGGCGAAATTGAGGCAAAATCTTGTTGAAATTCGTCGTCGTCTGAGTTTGATCTTGGTCTGTGGCATGTTAATGATATTAATAATTAATTACTGCTCACAAGGCTGCGAGGCGGGCGCTCGCAACTGCAATTTTTCAAACGTTAATTAAATGCACTTAATTAACATTGAGAGTGAGCCTGGGCGCTGAACAGCACCGACGCGTTGACAGACCGCAGCGAGGTTGATGGCTTTCTGAAGGCTCGGGAGCATTATTTATCATGTTTACATTTTGGGACATTTTTGAAGCTTTTTAATGTAAACGAAACATGCACATGCACGCGACGCCAGAATGAAATTAACGATGTCGCTTGTTCTTCTGCTACAGGTTCACCAGGAAGAGTTCAAAGGCGATGCTCCCTCGTATGTCGAGTCCTCCTTCAGCTTCGACTCCTCGCAATCGCCCGGAGAGTTTTACATTTACGTTCCAAATCCAATTGATCCGAAAATAAATCAAGTCGAGCTGATCAGTCCGTCCGGCTCAAAGTTTACCGACAAAGTTTCCAAACTACACGACATCAATATAATTAAAATTGATGCGACAATTGATCAGCCCGGAATCTGGAGATATCGCATCCAACGACTCGGTAAGTGGAAGTTAAGCAGAGTGCGACGCGGCGTACGAGAAAGTTGGCAAACTTCACTGGAGCATGGGCGGAAACTTTTTGACGGCTCAGTTCCACTTTTGTAAATCTTTTGTTGTTTTATTGTAGGTGACTCGCACCAATCTCATTTCGTGCAAATAGTAACTTTTGGAACCTCCAATCTGGGTCTGACAGCCAGCAACGGCGGTGGTGGCGTGTACGGCAGCGCGGGATCAGGAATCGCCCAGGCACAGGCCGTGGCTCATCAACAGCAAGAACTCGTTGTCAAACTATTCTCGAACGTCGAGGCCACGCGGGTCGTCAATTTCGACACGACTCCGCTGATTCTCTACGCTGACGTCAAGCGCGGCAACTCGCCCGTCCTCGGCGCCGATGTTGTGGCGACGATCAATGGAAAATGGGTGGTGAAGCTGCTGGATAATGGAAACGGAGGTAAATGGACGGACACGAGTTAAAACGGTTTCGCTTTAGCCTGGTCATAATTTCAGTATTAACGATTCTTTTCACTTTCCACTCTCCGAAATGGAACAGCCACCATCCCAGCCTTCCAACCTTCCTCGCTGTTTCTCGGAGGAAGTTATGGAAATGTCATTTATTCTTTTCTCCTTACATTTTATATTTGCCTCGGAGTCAAGTCAAGTCAAAAGTGAAAGTTTGTCTTTAGAAAAACTTGAATAAGGACTCGAGAGTCGGAGAAAGCACCGCAGCCGAGAGCTGAGCTCTTTCTTTACATTTTGTACTTGCAAAACTTTCTCCAATAATGTTTCATGTTTCACTTTCTTGTTTCATTTTGTACTCGACTGCTGCTGTTACGTGTTTCTGACAGCAGCCTTTTGTGTTTGGTGCTGCACTAGAGAGTGAAGAAAGTTTCTAGTTTCTGTATTTTAGGCGTTTCCGCATGCAGCGCGGTGTTGGAAATTAGGTTTGAATTTTTCAACATGTTAACATGATGATAATTTGCATTATTTGGCTCTTCTGCAGATCCCGATATAACCAAGGGTGATGGAATTTACTCCAAGTACATTATTCCACCCTCTTCCTCGCACATGACCACGCTGGATATCACCGTGAAGGTTACCACATCGCCGTATCATTCAAGATACTACAGCTCGTCCGACTCGGCCCTGCTCCTCAGCAGGAATGGAAACAAGCAAGGCGCTGGTGATCCAACCTGTTGTGGCTCGTCGTTGACGCAGCACAACTCCGAGTCGACTTACCGCACCATGCCGTACAATGAACGTCTCATCTACTCGTACTCGGTCAAGATCTTTAATGCAAGAGAGCCCGGCTCCTATCCGCCAGCTCGCATTGGCGACCTGCGACTCATGGCCTCCTGGGACACGAGCGCCTCATTCGAATTTACATCACCTGGAGATGATTACGATCATGGCACCGTCGACCAATATCATATATTTTGGAGCGGAAACAACGGACGACGAAATGTGAAGACTTTCTCTCTCAAAGAAACTCTCCACAACGCAAGCGTGTCGACAGCAGGCAGCTCGGTGAATTTCACAATCACTTTCCCAGCGCATCGTGTTTATTTCATTACAGTGGCTGCAATTGATCGAAGTGGACGACAAAATGAATTTTCAAATATTGCCCAAGTTCATCTCGTGCCACCACCACAAAATTACGGCTCTCACTCGTTCAACAGCGTCGGAGGGCATGGAAATGTTAATCAATTACAAATTGGAGCGAGTGCGAGTAACGGCGCTGCTGGTCGTTCTCGTTATGCGTCTTCTTCCATTTTCGGAGGTTATGGCGGCAATGATGCGGCGACTGCTTGGGGTGTTTCAAGCAAATTGAGTTCAAGTGAAATTCTATTCATTGTAACTGGCATCGTCCTCTTCTTTCTCCTCATTACGCTCCTCGTACTCATTTGCGTTTACTGCCGAAGGAAAGGAGCAAAGGGACTGGGATCGACCGACTCACATATTTCAACCATTTCCAAAGATTGCACGAAAGTCTGTCTGCCATTACCAAACTCGCCGAGCAATGGAGGATCTGAGTCTGGTGGCAAGGGACAAATGCAGAAACAACCTGTCCACTGGTCAGCCAGTGAGCTTCTACACTCTCACGAGAAACGGGCCAGCATGAGCATGTACGGAGGACAAACGCCTCAGTCACCGAACGGACACTACACCAGTTACTACGAAAAGACAATCCAGCAACAACTGCAGAGTCAAAACCTTCGAGATCTTCATGCTCAGCAGCAGCACCAGCTACTCCTGCTTGCTGAGGAAGACACTGCAGCCATTTCCCCATGTGGTGGCGATGGTGGTTCATCCTCGCATTCCACGCGTTCGTCCCACTCAACCAGTGAAGCAACCACTTCCATACTCAAGACGAGTCTCGAAGACTCCATGTCGGTTGCTGGCAGAACCGGTCATGGAGTGAATGGAAGGGCGCCACCAATTCCGCCTCCACCCTCATCCAAGTACGCGAGCAATGCAAACATCATTGAGTACGATAGCTGCCCAGAGACGGGAACCGATTCGAGTAACTTCAAAGCGGTGATAGACTCCTACTCCATTCTACCTCCTTCTGCGCCCCACCCACAATCATTGCGCCAGAACCCTCCTCCTCCTCAGTACGAGTACTACTACAATGATCATGTGAATAACTTTAACATTACGGGCAAAGGCAAATACCCGCCAGCCCCAGTACAGCTAAGGCAAAGTAATGGTTACATAAGTAGTAATAGTACACTTGCTAATAATAACTGTAACGTAATCAAAAACTCTCCGCAACAGTCGCAGCACAGGTACCATGCCGCCTCCACGGCGAGTGCCAGCTCCCTCACGTCAATCAACAGCAAACAGCAGCGAAATATTACGATGGTTTAAGCGTTCATGCAATCAATTAGTTGCTAAGTCCTTGTAATTTTGCATGTTGCACCTGTTTTGTATTTTATTTGTGAATTTTAGTTGCATTTGCAATTTGATGAATTTTATGTTAAAGACTGTCTTATCTTATTTATTCTACGAACTTTTGGCACAAATGGAAATAGGTTAGTGATTTATTGTCCCTTACGATCTCTCTTTTGTATGCACTTTACCAAAAATTGCTTCTTGGCGTGAGCCGTCAATGAAGACGCGAATAAACTCAAATTCTCACTTAAAATCATTCGGAAGCCTAAGTTCATTTAGTTTCGTCTCACAACTCTTGGTTTTATCTTCAATTGCATACTTGCCCGAGACAAAGCAGTTGGAAAGTTGATGTAATCCGCATTTTCATTGAATTCATCTCCACTTTCTTCGTCGTGGGGCGAACTGGTTGTTGCCCGCTGTGATGTCTTCAGTAAAGGAGTACAAACTGTCATTTCTTGCTCGTGGTGGAGTTTGGTTGGTGAGCGTGGTCTAGAAAGAAATGTTTCGGATTAATAACGAAGTGAACTACAAAAATGGCGGAGGCATTGACGTCGACATACTTTCTGGGTTTGATCATCGGCTTCTCTTTGATTCGGAAGGATTTCTGCAATAGTTTACTGCCGCCAAGTGTCCGACGCTTCAAAACCACCCGACTAACTCGACTCTACAAGAAAACAAGAAAAAGATTCGGATAATCAGATGTCTATTGCTGGAGTCGCCTCCAGCAATAGTTTCAGATTTACTATCGTACAGTCTCAGCCTCGTTAGGATCCTCGTCCACACTTGTTTCAGGCCCGCCAAACTTCTCGTGATGGAAGGACACCGTCTTGCCCTGCGCCTGGCCCTGCTCCACATCCGAGGGGGCGGAGGCGGACGCCTGCGTAGAAGTTGAAGGCCCTGATTGCGCTTGGATTCTTGTCCTGCCACCAAGCTTTTGCTTGTTTTCGTTCTCGATCTCTTCCTTCGCTGTAAGATTGCAGTGGCAAAGCGTTCCTACAGTACGGTACATCATAAACGCTAAGGAGGAAATAAAGATAACTACCTACACAAATGATACTCGTCATAAATCGTGAGTGGATCGATTCCAAAGAACTGGCACAACTCGTCCGGTATGCATATATCCAGCACGAATATGCAGAGTCCCACAAGAACGCAAATCACTCCATTCAGCAGAACCAAGTAGTAATCCAATCCAAAGTGGGTTGTCAAATTCGTCTCTCTTGATCCGTACTCAAATGGGACTTGGAGCTCAATGTCGTTCCGTGCCAGCGTCCAAATGGCGATGGCGATCAGCTGAAAGACGCCGGTGGCAGCCAAGAACGTCGCAGCATAGCGAACCACCATGCAAAAGAGGATGTTGGTGATCAGCCACGTTGGAAACGCCAGCCTATTGGTGATAATGTACTGGACAATTAAGGGACGGGAATGGACTAAGCAGATGCAACCCTGTCAGCTTACCACATCATTATGTGAGCATAATACCCCGCCGTCTTGTAATGCCGTCCCCATCGGATTCCTTCGCCGTCAAACGTAAAATATTCAGCCAGCTGAAGAATCGGAACTGGAAGCCCTTGATAAACTGCTTTACGGTACTCTCGATTAAACCGACCAGCATATGGCCCGAAACCAAACCTTCCCTGCCTCCATTCCCACGAAAAATGCTCGTTATAGTCGATGGTTTCATTCTTGAGCTCGTTCTTATCCTTCGGCTGCCCTCGAAGCGTGATGTTAACACCTCGCAGTCCGATGTGAAGCCCAAGGCTTCCAGAAATCTCTGCGCCTGACCCAGCCTTGTATGCGGATGTTATCTTCGCTTCTCCCGTCTCCCAGTCTTGCCCGTAATTACAGCCAATCACAATTCCACCCACCCAAAGTGTAAACAGAATTTGGCTGAACACGGCCCATCTTTTCCGGCTTGCGTACGCTGGCAGAGTGGCGAATAAGGCGATCGCAAGAATGAGGAAGGCAGTTATGAAGCCAGCGGTGAGGACGTCGACGTGGGCAGCTGAATGCCGGTCGGCGTAGTGGGTCGGGTAACCTTCGGAACGGCTGAAGCTGAACCAGGCCATGGTTAATTGTAACCGTGATTATCCTAACTAAACTGAGCTGGACAAGGAGTAGTGAGCGTGGTAAAGAAGAAACAAAAGTCGACAGATATTCCGAGAATGCGCTACATTCAGGAAAATCCTGTCGAAATTCGCCAGTATGAGGAAGAGGAAATGACCATTGAGAGTGGCTCGCCGTCTTTGTTCGTTGCAAATGCACGCTGAGAGAGAATGCGGTAAGAAACAAAGTTCGAACAGTGTGATCATCTATGGCGTGTGCAGAATCAACTAGAATACAGAATTACTTGAATTAGGAGTTGGAAATAACCCTTTCTTCGAGTTAGAATTTCGTGATGTTAACGTAATTTAGGCGCATCATGTCACTTGCTCCACTGGTCCTGAATTCAAGGCTCCGAGGGCTTCCGGTGCCGGTGCTTCTGCATCAATTCAAACCAATAATTTTCGCCCAATTCTCCAAGCCTCTTACGGGCACTCCTGTAGCAGCAAATAATCACAATGTCGCCGCCAAAGTGTACTCTTCTTCGTCGTCCTCCCCACCTTATAAGAGCTCGCTAGCGTTGGATCAGTTGTATCCGAACAGCACCATCGATTTGGCCAAGCAACCCAAGGTAGAAGTTAGTCGAACGATTACAATTAAATGCTTTTCGATTGTATGCAGTAACAAATCGAATCAAGTAATTATCAAAAACGTACACTAATGATTGAATGTATCCTTTAGATTCCGAAGTCGAGGGATCCTAACAAGTTTAGCGGTTTTATTCCAATCGGTATTATCGGTAAATGAAGTTCCTTGGAAGGAGTCGCAGAATCCCTTTCTAACTCAAGTAGTTTTAATTTTTAGAGCGACTCGATATGAGCCATAATACATACATGGAACCGGTTACTGCTTACGATGGACAGAAACAAGAATATGCTAAAGTCACGGCCGTTCGGATACGATTTCACGTCGAATCTGCTGACTGGCTTCCACAACCAATTCGCGAGAAGTTTTTAAAGAAGGTAAACTTTCATTTAGTTAAGATTAACATTGGGCGTGCGCTAGCATTGAAATGGCTTGAGTTACATTTTGCATTGATTTATTGCAGTACCAGAACGTGATCTCTAAGGATGGGTATTTCACCGTAAACTCTGATCGTACATATACACGGACATTGAACACTGCTGACGCTATGGAAAAATTACGTGAAATGATAAGATCCTGCGAGCCTCAGCAAGACCCAGTCGAACCCGAGCCAGAGACGAAAGAAATAGCACGGAGAAAGAGATTAAAAGAAACAAGAGAAAGATTGCATCAGAAAGGAAGTGTATAATTACATGCAATAACAACAAGGATAATTAGCTAAGTGTCAAATGTTTCATTATCTAGCATTTATTTAGGATGAGCACTCAATAATCAATAACAGGATTAAATGGATTATCTGTTTACGTTGAACTTTGTAATTGTGGTAATCAACTTGAGCACCAAATTGCTAGAAAGGATTTTAGATTTTGAAGTGCAGTAGACATTGGTAGGATCAAATGTCACAGATATCGCACATCAGAACAGACAGCTGATACAGCTTCTGCGCACGAGCTCATAAAATCAATTTCACTTCGTTGACGCATGTCACTTATTATACACGAGATCTAGAAAGTTCAGGCCTTAAGGTATCGCAGTGGTAGATGTTAAGGCCCAAATGGTTCGTCAGTGGGTTTCGAGGATTGTCGATCAGTTGCGACATGTAGACGTTAGTTGTAGATGTTCAATGACAAAAATAGCCCACATGCGAGCCACTTATGTTTTTCCCTAGAAGAGTCGACGGTGGCAATGGCAGGCATGGTAGATGAATGTTCGTGAGTGTTATTCAGTTTCCACTCACACCTTTGTGAATTTCCATGATGGCTGATAAAAACACTTGAGTTATGTTGTACGTAAAATACGAGTCGTTAATTATAGCAATAGCAATCAATTCTGAAGTGGGTGATCGGTGGGGTACATGTCACTGGAATTTTATCCACTTTTCAAGGCAAAGGTTCGTCCATTGACAGAGATAAGCATGGCTCGTACGAGATTTCGCTATTGAACTGTCCGGCCGTCAATGTCATCGGAAAAAAGGATGAGGCTCGACCCTTGCACCACTTGAACCAGTATTAGCGTATTTAAACAGATCCGAAGGACTGCATTTTCAGTTCCTGAGGTGACCAAAGCGATCTGATTCTCTGTATTACCATACAGTCAGTCTTTCCCACACCCTTAGATCAGATTCACAATGCGTCAAGCCATCGTTCTTCTGTCCCTGTTGGGGCTCTGCCTCGCGGGTCCCCTCAACGAGGTCCTCGAAGAAGGCCCAGCTTGCCCAATCGCCGACCCACTTGATGTTGAACCTGGTCCAATTGAGCTCAACCTTCCCCCACTTGTCGTCATCAATGAAGGATCAGAGCAAGGGTAAGTGCAAGTGGAAGTTTCGAACGCCAAGTTCACTGTCGTTGGCGGTTGATTGAATCCAGACTTATAAAACTCCTATTTTTTTATAGCGGTGGAATCGCTACTGGTCTCTCGACTATCTGGTACAAGTACACCATCAACCTTCTCACCCTGAAAATTGACTTCGAAGTCACCCTCGAGAGAGCCTGCATCTCTGGCGACCGCTACTCTGCCACCGGTAACATCGATGCCACTCCATTCAGACAGGAAACTATTCCGTCTGGCCAATTCTCAGGTGAGCATTTTATTGAAAGTCACACGTTCGAGATGAAATGAGCCTTAATGCTAATTAATGTTAATGCTGCAATTCTGAATTTCAGGCACTGGTTCCTACCAGGCTTGCGTAGAAGACTTCCACATCGTGGGATCTGCGACCCTCCTCGTCAACCTGATCAGCAACAGACTGACCATCCGTCTCCTTTCCATCCCAACATTCACATTCTCAAGCGTCAGTGCCAACCTCGCCGGTCTCACCGTTGGCGGAGAACTGATCAACTGGGCTACATGGAACGCAAACATCAAGCAGAACTTTGACCAAGACTTGGAACAATTCAGAGCCCAAATCGTTGAGAAAGTAAGAGAGTCTGCCAACGAAGTGATGAAGGTGAGTGTTTCAAAAGTAAATATAACAGACTTGGCTGTGCGACTGATCGACTAATGCTGCGTTTGTCTCTATTCCAGCAATACACGCTTGCGGAATTCTTGGACTTGATCGGAAGCGGATCTCCTCCAGAGCCATGCGACGACAAACGCCGTTAAAATTACAACTCGGGCTTGAAAGTTGAGACTATAAAGTATGATTGAATCGGCTTGCAAGATTTCTTATTTGGCATTTGACATTGGATAGACTTTTCAATCTACATTTAATTCGAAATAAAAGAATTTCGCAAATTAGTTGAGATCAACAGAGTTTATGGAAAAGAAGCATCAAGCTGTTAAGCATATTGACTTGTCTGAGGCTGTCAATACAAATACCTGCCTTGCAGTTGGCATTGGCAGGGATGACTCGGCATGGCAGTGGAGAATCTCGAGACATAGCATAATTGCTTACATCTCTTCGCAATCTCAGTTAACCGCGCGCGTTTAAGTCATTGGAGAACAAAGCATGGGTATGACTTGGGGGACTGGGAGTTGCTAGCTTTTGTCTACAAAGAGCTACCTGCTAACTTGCTGCATGCTTCCTTTTGTTCTTTGTGTGTTCAATGACCTGGGTTTTACAATTCGCTGGGGTTGTGCAATATGTTCTGAATCATTTTAGTCTGAACGCCCAGCTCGTCAACGCGTTAGCTGCAAGCACTGCACGAATTCCGAACGACATTGGTCAAATACTGACAAGATTATTTCGTATACTATTTTAATTTTAGTCGACTAGTCGTATGCCAGTTAGTTGCTCGCAAATTCGTCGCCACTCTCAGGACGAGGACGTTAATTGCTGAAAGTCGACCTTTTGTTTCTGATGGTAAGACAAATCCGACTATATACTTCTTTCGTTGTTGAACACCTTAATTTGTGAACGGAACTCGATGACACTGACGCAAGCAAGTGTCATATTAAGAAAGTATCATAATTAATAGTAGGTGTCTCCCATTCTGCTGATTTTCAGCTATTTTAATTGTGCGACTGAAACTGAAGTTTGAAGACACGCTGTCCGCTGCGAAGGGTTGACATTCGTTAGCATATAATTACTTTTAGACACGAGGAATTTATGAGGCAAGTACGACACCTGTTTCACCATGTTAGCTTAATGAAATTAATGACCGACAATTTCAGCTTCTAATGATCATTTCGTATTGCAGGAAGGACTAGGATCTAGGAAGGCATTAACCCTAGGAGGCTTTTGGATTAGTTTCGAATTTGCAACTAGTATCTGGTAGAATCAGAATCCAAGTAGAACAGAAAAATGGAATCTCTAACTCCAAACTCATCCCCTCAACCTCAACAAACAGCAACTACAACTAAACCACAGACAGAAGATTCAAACCCGGGAAAGATGTTTGTTGGTGGTCTCAGCTGGCAAACTACTTTGGAGAGCCTGAAAGAGTACTTCAAGCGGTTTGGCGACATTTCTGACATCGTGATAATGAAGGACCCGAACACTGCACGTTCGAGGGGATTCGGCTTCGTAACATTCGCTGATCCAGGCACGGTCGAAGCAGTGCTTGCTCAATACAACCATGAATTGGATGGGAAGAAAATTGACCCGAAGCTGGCATTCCCAAGAAAAACACATCCGGCAATGGTAACTCGAAGTAAGAAGCTCTTTATCGGAGGTTTGTCCGCTGGCACCACGCTTGAGCTTGTCAGATCATATTTTGAAAAGTTTGGAGAGATTGAGGACGCCGTGTTGATGCTGGACAAACAGACAAACCGACATAGAGGATTTGGCTTCGTCATCTTCAAGAGCGAGGAGGTTGCCAGCAAAGTTTGTGAGCAACACTTCCATGAGATCAACAGCAAGCTTGTAGAATGTAAACTGGCCCAACCGAAAGAAGTCATGCTGCCGTCAAACTTAGCCAAGATGAGAAACAACATGAATATGTGCATGTCCCATGCCGGAAGTTATGGGATTTTACAAGATGCTTATGGAATCTACGAACGAGGTTGCTGCGAATTTGCTGCGGTTGGGTACGGGTATCAGATGGGACTTCAGAATCATTCAATGACCAACATGCAGCCGATTCAAGGACCAGAGCCTGCTGACTACCGTGCAGCCCTGATGCATGGCACTAGTCCTGAAGGTAATAAGGAGGAAACCAATTCTGTTGGGACAGTCATCAGCCCACCTGTGGTAAGAAGCATCCTCAAGCGCCCTACTCAACTCGACATTCCAGGCCAGCATCAGCAACAACTTCCTTTCTACAATAACGTCAACCAAAACCAGTCGGTTATTAGCGGCTGCTTCTACGCTGAAGTTACTTCGCCTATGGCTGGGTCAAACAATGGATTTTACTCAGCTGTCTCTCCAGCCTACGAATTGTTCGGGGGCAATCGTTTTGGACAAATGGCAGGAGCGTCATCGTTAGAGTCACCGCAACTTTATCGTTGTGAATCTCCAACAATATCAGCATTTACCGATGGGCCAAGTAATTATGACAATTACGAAATGACTCAGCTTTGCAGCTTTTTGAAAGCACTTTAATCACCCTTGACACTAGGCAGGACGTACAGCTCCCGTCTCGCATTATTTTAGAACTGACAATTTTAAAAATTTGGCCGCAGCCCTGCAGCTAGTACG
This sequence comes from Mesaphorura yosii, assembly GCA_009869945.1. Taxonomy (NCBI): domain Eukaryota; kingdom Metazoa; phylum Arthropoda; class Collembola; order Poduromorpha; family Tullbergiidae; genus Mesaphorura; species Mesaphorura yosii. The sequence goes on from WIXG01000230.1 coordinate 103,873, forward strand.
TATTTAGGTTTTAATTTTTTTCGTAATCAATCCGCTGGCAATTGACTAATTGCTTGCGACTAATTTATTGACTAATCAAAGGCTTAACAATAATTCGCAATGACTACTAATAGGTATTAGGATTCGTTGTTTTTCGTTCTTTTAACGATTTCAGGTTTCAGTATTTCAGTATCTTTTAATCAGGAGTTTCTTCTTTCATTCTCTTAATCTAGGCTAGTTAAGATTTAAGATAATGGCGTACTCAGTTCGCGTGCATGACAAGTTCAAGTGCAATCTCAGTTATTATCTAACTCCCTCGACAATTTCTAATCTTTGTCTCCGTACCTTGACCATTTTTACTTTTTCAGGGATTTTAATTTAATTTTTAGGTGATTCCAATTTTCAATGTTCAATGGTAATTTGACGACTATTCAATTAATTTAAGGACGAACTAAAAATAGACGAATGTCATAGATTTAGTTACGATACTCAGTGAATGATGTGATGCTATTTGATCAGGGTTTTATGAAATCACATCACCCATTTTTTTTTCCTGGGATTACTCGTACAATGACAATGTGGTAATTAATAATACGTAATGTGAAATAAAATTAAGCTCTGTGCTTGTGAAATGAAATACTTGACGAAGAGAATCGTTTTACGAGTATTGTCAAGTCAAACCATAGCCGATTTTTCAATTTTGCTGATGTGTGGAAAAGTACCAAAGCACCTTTTATATCGCATTCCAGCGGATTAACTTCGTGTTCCATTTGGCCAGATTCAGCATGCGATTTGTTTCATCAACAATTTATTGCGCCTTTTCCCTATTTACCTTTAAATGCCAAATGCCTTTCCTGTTTACTCAGCTTGATTGGAGTTCGAATTGATTGACGGGCCTCTCCATTAAGATTCGTATCCAGCCCTCAATCCAAATTACTCAAACTCTCATCTCATCTGTTCAGTTATGTGCTGTACGGTAATCGAGCGAGTAGTTCAGCGGAAATTAAAGGAAATCATTTGTCTGACTCCGGAAATTATTACTGCATTACATTACAGTCAAGCGAGTCGTTAATAAGTATTGCCTCATCGCATGCGCTCAGATGAATAAAACACGGATCAAGTCATTACTGAAATGGCGAGCAATAATGTAATTGTGGTTGTAAAAATTTATTATGCAATCATCTCAACGACTCCGATGAGTTCTTGGATGGCAATGGCGATGGCGACGAGCGATTGAGGCTGATATTAATCTGGACTCGGCACTGCAGTACTCAGCCAACCGTGTAATGGAAGTAAGTAAATATTTCGAGTTTCGAGAAGGCACGGTAGACAGACACCCGCCCGGCAGAAGACTGAAGAAGTGTTCCTTATGGAATACTAATACTAGAACACAATTGCTATCACGATTGCCTTGCTTCGCATGCTTTTGCCACATTCGCATTCATTCGAAGATCGGACCAGTGCATTGCCGTATCGTATCGTACCGAGAGCCTTTTTATTAGATTGAACCTCTGTGTTGAGCGGTTGAGCCATCGCCATTCCCCACAGTCAAGCGCACGAGGTCAACCAAACTCATCAAATAATGTCACCTCCTGTGTGGTCGGATCTTAATCCCAGCCTGGCCTAGCTTCTTAATCCTTTTAATGACTTTTTCAGCTCAAGCAACAGCGACAATAGGAGCTTCAGCGGCGGAGTGAAGGCAATAGACCTAAAACCAAGATTCTAGATTTAGCACGGCACGGCTGGCGACAGTCTTCGGAGAGACACAGGCTTAAGCGTCCGTCGAATAAATGAATTGAGGTGATGTAATTTAGACCAAGTCAAGCCTCACACAAAAGAGTGAGGCAAGCCACACACCAGCCACGACCAGCCAAGACAGGCACGACATGCTAACAGAATTGAGAACAGTGACAGCTAAAATCAACGTTCTGTCGTGGCAGTGCAGTGGCCGCTGTGGCGGCGAAGAAAAGAATCCCCGACTGAATCCTGGCCATGTCAGCGTGTGATTACTTTTAATAATAATGCTTGTAATAATAGACACAGATCTAAGCCGCTGCGTAGCTTTCTCCAGGAATAACAATAGGAGGAGGCTGATATTGCTTTGTAGAAGATTTTTTCGATTCCTACTGCACTGAGTCGCTACCTTTACTGTTTACTGTGTGGCATGACATGGCGAAAGGCGTACGCACGTGGACACTGAATCCGAAGCCGAAAACACGTTTGTGCTGTTGTATGTTGAAAATGATATTGGCTGGTGAGAGACAACATTCTTGTAAAGCTATCTTGTATCCTTAATAAGATTGCACAATATAGAAAGTACAACGGGAAAGACCTCAGAAATCGCATTGGCTTGGCTACTTTTGGTCTTGTTGAGTTCACCGTGTCGACGGCATTGGAGAAATGGTCTCTTTCATTTAATCAGTGGAAAATCGCAACTTTCAGCAAAGGATCGTCTTCGTCTTGTGATCTTCTTTCTTCATCACAATCGCAATCTAATATTTTGAATTGTCTTGGCCTGCCATGGCTCGGCTCGGCTTAACGTTTCCTATTCTTTCTCCTTAAGTGGATCAAAAATTGTTGACCATTCTTTTCTGCCGCGCTGCGCCGCGCCGAGCAAAGCAAAACTCATTTCCAATCCTTTTTCATGACTATGGCCTGGTTCACACATGCTAGACGAGATTCATTTGATTTGAAACGAATCAAGATTCGCATTCACAGAGACACTTACCGACCGAGGCTGAAGATCGTTTCACGTCTTACGCTACGCAACGCGGTTCGGAGGAGATATAGTAATAGCGAAATAAGTCTTTTCACTGCAGCCAGGGCCTGGAAAAGCGGTTCAAATAAAAAAGAGCAAGATTCAATTGATATCTTTTCTTCTCTCCTCCAAATTCTTTCTCCTCCAGCCCATAAAATATACTTTTCTGCCATTTGCTTTGCTAAGGATCGAGAAAGTGCAATATATTATTGCCATCGTCGATGCACACTCGCACGGAGAGGCCGCCGTGTCGGGCGGAATACAAACCAGAACAATTCTCGCCACTTTCTTCTCCTTTCCTTCGCAAATCGCAATGCGCTCGCTCGCGTTGGTTCTCCGGTCCCATGAATTGTACACGTATTATTTATCCTCGAAGCGTTCTCTGTAAGTTCATTATTAATATTATTATTGGCCTTATAATTTACGAACCGGCAGAAGAAGAGAAGAGGAGAGTAGTCCGAAATTACTTTCTTCACAAATATTATTCTTGCGCATGGTGAAAGCCTCCTCGTCAGTCATCTTACGCAGATGAAGAATAGGATTCATCAAGAAGCGACGTCTACGTCAAGTCCATTCCTGGCAAGGCGACTTACTGTTCGGTCCGTCTTTCCGTGAAAGAGATCCTAAATTATCCTGGCTACATGGCACGACAGTGCTCGAGGTCTGTGTATTTAGATCACGTACGCACAACGCACCGAACCTGAGCACTCACAGCCAGAGCTTAAGCTGTATTTAATAACTAAGCAGGCTTATTTCAATAGTTAATTAAAGTGCAACAGTTCTGCCTGCCTCGAATGAGCTGCCTGCTTGGCTTCGTGGCTTCATTGAAGATGTTTGGAATAATAATAATTACGGTTATTTACTCCTGTTTCAGCCTCACTCAAATGCCACAACCAAATTCGACTTTCTCTTTCCTTTTTAGACTGAATGCGCAATTCTCGTCGCAAACTGTGACTCATGTCATGCTGTTTGAAATGGAATGGACTCTCACATGGGAACATCCTCGGCTGTAGGTCGAGTTAGGGCTTGAGACCGATCCAGGCCCATGGTCTAAAATGTCCGCCTGAAAAATTTTAGAACTGAGAAATGCGTTTTCGATTTTTGAGGGCGATGCAAAGTTTGGATTGTTGGCCCGATTTCGGTGTTTGCGGCCGCGAAAATTGTTTGGTCAAGCAAAAAATGTACGTAAAAATAAACAATTTTCCCCACTAAAACAATGCAAAATTCAAATTGTTTGATTACTCAAATCTTAAAGTCGGGGAACTAGAAAAGCATGAAAGAAAGAAAGCATTAAAGCTAATTGTTATGGTGTCGGCCTAATTTCTTTGTCTTTATTTACTCTAGTTCTCCGACTTTTTGAGCTCACTGTATATGATATCATATACAACATAACTTGACCTACAGCCGAGGATGTCCCCATGTCAGACCCAAATCCTTGAAATATCATATCCACATTAACTAACTTCATCTCATTCAGTTGCTTGGCAATTCGATGAATTTGGCCGTATGCTGCTGCACGTGTGGTCTGGAGTTCCTGGAATGATTCTCCACACATGTACGCGCTCAAGTGTAAGAATAATATCCAGAATGAGGATGATCCTGATCCCATTAATGCACACGTACTACTACAAAGAGCTATCTCGTATAGCATATTGCATATTGCCTGCATGACTTGGAATTCGGGTTACATTAAATTGCAATGAATCTAAAATGACACGACGCGCGACTGCAAGAAACCGAACGCCAGACGTCGTATTTCCATGTATAAAGATTTAACCCGACGACACGGAATGAAATGGAAATGGAGATTGCACTTGGACGGGACGTATTTTTCCATTTTTAATATAAATGGAGAAATAATATGCATGGTACATGTTGCTCGTGTTTCACGTCCTCGGTTTCTCTGGACTCCGACTGCAATTGCCTGCCAAGCAAGAACAAGGCGATACGCGATGAGATGGTGTGGTATTGTTGTGATGACAAACAAGAAAATGGGAAAAGAATGAAGTGACGGCTTTCCAATTCGTACTGGTGAAGTGAACTCATCGCGTCCGCCCGCCGCGTCCCGTTCTTGAGATTCTCTCTTCGGTAGCAGCTCCTTTTCTCAGCTCAGCACAGCGCCTCGGTTTTGCGTTTTGCCGTTTGCGTGGTTGTCACTGCCTGCAAGTCTGTCTTTTCTCGCAGATCTGTGATCCAGAACCTGAAACCCGTGCTTGCCCGCGCTTCGCATCGGGTTTGGCCCGATTTTGCTTTTCTCTTCGCAGTGGCAGGCGGTAGGACGCCTAGAAGAATATAAAGACGATTCTGGTTGTGACTGGGACAAGAGTCGAGCGAAGAGCGTGGAGCAAGAAACGTCAGCGTCAGGCTCATATTTGTCAGTCTGCTTCTTCTCAATTTGTGTACCGGAGTAAGTGTTTTGTGGGCTGGATTGCGGAGCAGAGAAAGTCCATAACGTGAATTTTAACTTAACGATGCCTACGATGCAAATTACGACAGTTACGTCGCAGTCGCACATTTGTGAGAGTGGCTCAGACACTCGTACCTCCTTCACATCAGGCAAATTCGACCTGAAATTGGTAAGATTATCAGCTTTCACACCTTTTAGCTTCCGTAATTGCAACGCGCTGACGTTTAGACAAAATCGAGTAGGATCGATTTTCCAATTGAATTCATCTTCATGCGAGGGGCGCAGAGAAGAAGGAAGAAAAGAGCGTCATGCGTCAGGGAAATGCAGGAGAAAGACAAAGAATTGTCTTTTGTTGCTTTGCCTCGTAACAATTCATCTCTGAAAGGTCTGAATTGAGGATGACGATCAGTGCCATCGCCGCGCCACGGAATTGGCAGGCGAGATAATCACGTACAATGGCAATGTGTAACACTTAGCGCATTGTCAGATTGTAATTTTACACCTTTACTTTGCTTTACTTTGTCCCTGCCTTGTCGAGCCACACGTAAGCGTGAGACAAAGTGCGAGCACAAGCAAATGATTAGGAGTCTTGGAATTCTCATGTGTCATTGTCACACTCTTTCCTGCATCCCGCCGCGTCCGTGGCGTGTGCTGCTGAATGCTCATTAGGAGCACACGCGCCCTGCCCCGGCAGAAGCAGCAGCAGCCCGTGGCCACGAAGGAGTCTGGAAAGTTTCAGGAATCGAGAAATATTAATGTAGCAAGAGAAAAGAAGAGTTACAACACTAGAATAATAAAATGCCATTTAAGCTTGATAAATCTTTCAGAATATTCTTCCAACACCTTCTCTTTCGCGGCGCGTGTGAATAAGTTGTTCCTGAGCTGGTCTTTTGATAGTTGATGGCTGCTGCGAGATGTTCGGCGTAGGCGCTGTTAAGCCCTACTCTAATTTCTTTCCTTCCTCAACTTGCTATTTACCGTACTTACGTGCCTCTGCTCCTTCCAAGTCGATTCACAATTCTGAACATCACGCTTCGGCTCCTCTTTTGTGATAGTTATCTGACTACAGTGCCATATTTTTCACCAGAATTATTTTCCAAGATAAATAAACCCACCTCGGGAACTTTAGGGAACTTGTCGCACACAATTTTTCTTAATTTCCATGAATTTCTTGGGTCTTCGAGAAATTTTGCCAAAATATGACAGCCACCGCTGTCGCAAGTCAAACAAGCGGCAATCCACCTCAGGCGCCATCTTGCACACTAGGTTTCCTCCGCCCCGCGAAGCCGCCAGACGGGTCGTAATCATGCAGTTGGTAGTTTGTACTATTTATACGACTGTTTACGACGTCCGTTGGGAAATTTTCCACCAATTTCTAATTTATATTCTAATTTACGATATTCGCGTATTGTGCTCCGGTATCGTCTCCAGCTGGAGCTGTTTCCAAGCAGCTGCATCCGCTTGCCATTTGCCATACGTACAGCCTGCACCGCAATGACGAGTTTCAGTTCTAGTTTTTCACTTGCGCCTGGCGAGTCCATTCAGGTGACAGGAGCACTTACGGTCGCGCCCCAGTGCCCCGTTCTTGCGCTTTGCTGTGCGATTGCTATTGCTATTGCTTTTCACTGTCGACCGAACCATATTCACGAACCATATGAATTATTACTCTCTCAACGAAGGTTCAAGCACAATTCCCAGCCGGGGCTCGGTGCGATGTTTCGTACAAATTAGAAAGTTGACATGTTTCTTAACAAAACACAGCAGTAGCAGCGGCAGGCAGGCATAAGCATAAGAAAAAGCACGAAAAGAATTTTGAAAAATGGAATTGAGACAGACGCGAGACACAAACTCCCGACTCGCAGACTTGTTGCACTTTAATTTGTTGCGAAAGTTGTGGCGCAGAGCTCGCGAGCACCCGAATGCGACGCATTTCTTTCACGTATTCCCGTGAAAGTACAGTCAAATTGTATTTGCATGCGGCACAAATTGCCTGAGGCGAGGGAGGAATATTGGAAAGGTGATTTGATTACTGTGGGCAGCATTTACACAAATTGCGTACCCCATTATCGTTTACATACATCGAACTTGAGCACAAGTTGTTGATTATTAGTCCAATTTATGGATCCACTCATCGTATTTGCTTTTCGCTTTCAACCGACTACAGCCGATTCTCTGCTGGGCAAAAGGTATCAAAGTGCAATGTAAAAAAAGATGTGCACCTGAACAAGGCAGAAAGATAGGCGCACCTTTCCAGGAATACGGAATTGAGATAAAAGATACACACAAAGGCTTCCAAGCACCGGGGAAAAAAGAAGTAATTGATATCAATTTGCATTATTGTAAAGAAGAACGAGGCAAGGCAGGGCAAAGGCGCCGGCGAGGGCAAGGTAACTTGATAACTTCAAAGAAGCTCGTAATCAGAGACAAAGCGGATCGCCCTCACGACATCTTCTGCTTTGTATTTGTTACGAAACGCGATTTCGTCTCAGTAATTGTAATTGTAACTGTACCTTAAATTGAGGAGATAACAAATGTACAAAGGTAAAAGGATCCATGCTAGACTTGGGCTCAGCCTCACGTTTTACAATTTATTCAGTCCCGAGGCCAAATTCGCAACGCGACAGTGGCAACGCGAGGTTTTTTCTTTCCCACTCCTTCGCTGAGTGAGTGTTTTGATCATAAAATTGGATTCCGACATTTTAATTGACTTATTTGTAGCTCGCAAAAATTTTCGCTTGAGAATTTCGTACAAGAGCAGGCTTTCATTGCATTAACCAGATTGACACTCGCGTCGTGAAGTTCTGAACTCATAAATGTGTCAGTCCGTCAGAACACAGAAGTTTATTGCATTCATGTGCCTGAAGTATGAGTCAGAGACCGACTGCATTAGTCACAGGCAGCAAGCGTATGCAAAAGAGTGTATAATAATATTAGTCTTTCTATTTTAGCCAAATTAAAATGTCAGAAAAATTTCAGTCAAGTCAAGCGATGCGATGCCAGACCGAGTCGCTCAAGATGCAATGATGCATTCGAGTCCAAGCCGAAGTCGTCGCAGTCGCAGTCGTCGCATAAAAACTTGTCACATTAATTAAAAGTTTACTTCATGACGTACGAGCCGTGTTTGCTTTCGCGATAGTGAAGTCGTCGTCGTCGTCGAAGGTTTGTTGGTTGCAGCTGAAGAAATGAAATGCAAAAAAGATGAAATGTGAATAAGGATACGATGGAGACTGAATTATGCAAAGTAAATCTGTGCTATTCATTCACAGCATAGCAGGAAGAGTCGCGAAAGAGGATGATGCTTGATGTTCATGAATCCGATGACGAGCACGATGAAGACGAGTTTGAAGTTTATCCATTCAACTTTGAGAATGCGATCGTTTTGATTCTGGTGTTGTTGACATATTTATTTTTTCCATCAAGTTGATGCTCTAATGCTCATCTCAGCATCAGCACGGCAGCGCTGCTCCTCATTCGTCTCCCGCCCTGTGTCGTTCGTCGTTCCATGTTCAAAGTTATTTTAGGATTAAAAATCAAATCACTCTCGCCTTTTTAAATCATTTCAAATCCCAAGAGCCCATGAGACGAAAGACTCGCATCGCACTTGAGCCCAGGCTTCAAAGCAAAGCAAAGCATGACAAGGCAAGCAGGGAAGGGAAAAGACTACGGTTGAACTCCCAAACAAGATTATGTCATTAGAGCAGAAGTCGCACCCAAATTCCACAACGCAACGAACGGATTACGGAAAAGGAAGATGAAATAGTGCGCGTATTACACGTTACACGCTGTCCGTTGGACGTGACGCGAGTATTTAGCATTTATAATGAATGAATACGCGACACGATGACGATAACGGTGATCAAGAATCTCTGAACAGGCACCAGCATCAGAGCCGTGTGAGTGAGTGATTCATGATTCAAGACCTCGTGAACCAAGATTCATGAATTATTCACTTTTGGATTTATTTTGGCACAAAAATCATTGATTTGGCACTCGGAATTTATGGACTATGCTTTCTTTACCTTGCTTTGAAGGCTTTGGCTTTGATTCTGGCATGCGGACGGATTGGCATTGGCATTTTGAACACCTCGAACGAAAATTTGATTAATTCGCTCGCTGCTCATGACGAATTTTATGCGTTTCTATTTGGGCTACGCAGGCACTAAGAAGGCTTCAAGGCACTAAGAAAAGCGTTCAGCAGTCCCGCTTTTTACAGCGATCTCAATTTTAAATTTCAACACAAAAAGAGTGAGCGAGCGAATAAAATTTATATAATTGAAAGTTTATGGAAATCATAAAAGGGTATAAAAAGAAATTTTAGAGAAATCAAATAAACAGCGAGCAACACAAAAGAGTTTGGATGAAAGACTTTGTTATTTTAATAAGTCTCGCATATTTGTACGACTTTCTCTATTAATGGTCCTTCGCTAATGGGACTCTTTTCGCTGCTTGGAGAATTCGCCTCGCCCTCTTCCTCTTTTAACTATTTAGCTATTGTGATGTGATTTCTTTGCTCTGCAATTCTGAGAAATTGTTTCTTTGTGTGCGTTTCAGGGATATGCTTGAGAAATTGCGGATGACGACGGCAATGGCGATGACGCTGAACGCTGAATTTTCGAAAGAGTCGAAGCTTTCAATGAGAGGAGTTATTTTGCATCCAAATTCTGCTTTAAGAATGCTTTTGTAAGGTAAGTGCTGGAATGCCATTGCTATTATCCAAATTTGAACTGGATATCATACTTAATTGCAAGTTGTGCGTGTTCTCTTCATGCATTAAGTGTGTAATGATGTGATATGTAATGTAATCGAATGTGGACGCGGGAGGGATCGCATTGTTGAGGGCAAGTCGGAGATAATGCGCACACTTAACTGAATTGAATCCCGGACCACGCCGCATGAATTGGTGCAATCAATCAGTGCCTGCCTTCATGAATCCACTTCTGGAACCAGCGTCGGTCGTCGCATTCGGCGGATCGAGATCTGTTTCAGTAATTCTGTCTTTTTCCGCTTTGCTGCCGAGTGACAAAATATATTTTGAAGAAAAGGCACAGAAAAGACAATGCAACTGAAAAAAGACAAACAAGCCTAAGACAGAAATATTTCGCCAGTAAAGCGGAAAGGACTGATTTACTCGGAACTTTATTCGTCGAAACGGAGCACAACTGCGAATTGTCAACTCGACTCAGCTCAGCAGCAGCGACGTCGGCTCATTCATTCTCATTTCATTCATCAAGATTGTTCACTTTCGTCCGTCCACCTATTTCAGTCTCTCTAAAATTCTTTTCTTCTGCCATTCGCTGCTCATTGCGGCCGAGTGTGAAGCACTCGAAACTTTCGCCATGCAGTCGTCTGGCTGCCAGAATGGGAGAGTGAGTTCTTTGCTGGCTGGTTTGCGGTGAATGTGGGATGTAAATGATTTTGAGAGAGACACTCCACAGCACGACGTGAGTGGGCTGGCCACACAAGTCCCGCATACAAATTAAAGGATTCTTATCGCGCCGCACGGACACTCGCCCGCCAACTGCCATCGGTATTCCTCTGCGTATTGTAATTGTACCCGTGTACGTGGTAAATCTTTGGAAATTGTTCCACATAAAGATTACATGGCATTACATATTGCGAATGTATAATTTTAATGTCCATATTTCCATACGGACTCGTACCTTAAGCAGGAGATACGATACGGAATTAATGCTCTGCTGCGAGGCTTTCCATGTAAACCAGAGAGAAAGTACGGTGAGAGGGAAGTGAAAGGCAATACAAAGAAATTAAATTATAGAAACTTTCAACATTCGCTTTCACTTCGCCACGACCGACTTTCTCTCTTGTAGCACCGCCTGCATTTGCGTAGACGTCAGCCACGTCTGTCTAACGCGAGTGCCAGTGCCAGGAAATAGATTCGTATTTTATTGCTGCCATTGTGTTCTTTATTTACTTTTTATTCTGGCACTGTTGCTGGACTGTTTTGATAAGAATATTTAAGAGCTGCTCTAACTTAAAGTTACGATACGATATATTGTACCTTGCTTACTGCTTGGCTGTGCTGTTTGCTCGGCTGTGAGCTTAAACTTATTTTATAGCACAGGTTCTAAACTAGTGCGACTAAACTTGCCGGGGTTATTGTGTTTTATTATTAAAACTTATTGTCTTCGTGTGTTATTGTATTCGGAACATAATGGAAAGCAAGCACTGCGTTAGCAGTTAAACTGAAACAATTCCCGAACTGCCTCACCAATCTCTGTCGTGGCCCGTGCCCGCACGCATATGCTTAATGGAGAAAGTACGGGAAGCAGTATGGAGACGGAGTGAAAGTGAGCTGAACTCTATACAGCGCAGGTTATTTAAGGAGCACGGTGGAGTAACACGAGTAATGCGAACCGAAGCAATACCAATTAATTTAGCAATTTGAATTTGATTTGAGTTCTTCCCCTTCCGCCTGAACGTTTGCCACAAAAGCGAAATAGTGCATTAGTGAAAGTGGAAGAGTCAGAAAAATCTTGTCTCTTGTGCTGTTATTTAAATGAATCCACTTCAGTGGCTCGGCTTTCGTAGTAATTTCGTCGATTCTTTGAAAAGGTACTAAACTACAAAAGCCAGGCCGCTAACTTTGCATGTACCGCTGCTACTGCTCGCTGGCGCACCGCGCATCCGCTCGGCTCGCGTATCGTAACTCCATCAAACAAAGCTTCCTAATTTAAATATTCTTGTTTTGCGGAAAACGAAAGTTGGTAGTTGCTCGAACCGACCAACTTTCTGTATCTGTCTTCCGTGGCCAAAGTTATTTGTACAACGAAGAAGCCCAGCGAGCTGCCGCCGCCCAGCAGAGCCAGCGCAGGCTTACCGACGAAGGAGAAATGGTATCGGCGAAGTTTGCGAGTGAAAGTTTACTTTCTCCAGAAACATGTTGTGGAATTCTAATTTTGTGTTTGCGTTTGCGTTGCATCGTATCAGTCGGGTATCTGTGTCTGTATCTCATCCAAACTCACTCGCACGTACTTCGTCGCTGTGGCTGGGGATTGACTGACCGGATTTGATACAGACACAAGACATGCAGTCATTGCTTATCGTCTCGCGGTATGTGGTCCGTGAAGATGAAAACTTGCGTGATCATCAAAATACTTTTAAACTTTCTCCTGGCCATCCATCACTGCGGCTTGTGACTTTGCGGCTTGCGGTCTCTTGCATTGTATTGGAATGTCGCCAATTACAAAGTTTAATTGTGGCAGTGCTTATGTTGTGTAAAGTACTAAAGAGTTCAACCGATCGTTCTTGTTTTCATTAGCATATGCGAAGCTCGGGTCCAAAAATGAAGCCAATATTCACCATTCACTATTCACGGAGTCGGCCGCACCGTAAATCCACTTTCCTGCCCATATCCATAAACTCTAATCGCTTCTTCACCAGCTCCTTGGCGTTTGGCTTTTTAACCCACTCAATCATGCCTCGCTTCATTAAGCAAGGATGCCTTCTTCCGGATGCAGCAGCGAAGGGGGCAAGCAGAAGGCAGACGGATGAATCGCCATTCGCCTTCGCAATTCGCCAAACCAAGTGAAAGCAAGCAAGCTGGCGAGTACAGAAGGAACATCTATCGTTATTGTGTACGTGAATTGTTCGTTTTTCTTAATCTACTCGCTTTATACACGCCAGTTATCCGGTGGCATCAAGTCAGTTGCTCAGCTCAGCTGGTATCTTGTGCTCGTAATGAAATAGGCCTTTCAGCCATCCAGCCAGAGCCTAAATGCCTAATACATATGAGCGCGAGTCCAGGATTCACGATTACGCGGCCGTGGCATGTGGAAAGGCGGTTTATCATTATTGCGAGAGCGTACGTGGCTGATGAATAAGAGCCTTCTGCGATAATGTAGCCAATTTCCTGTTTCATGTGTGTAATAAAATTCTATTTTGTTAATCTCTCGGCTCTTTCCCCAATTTTTTATAACTTTATTGTTTCTTAGTGATCTGAATACGAAATGCGACACAGGGCGGCCCGTGCGTACGGCGTGGCGCCCCGACTTTGTTTGCTGTTCCGAAATTGCCTAACTCAATTGTGGCTGAGAGAGAAAGGCAGGACAGCGAGCAGTGAACTAAATGTACACTTTAGATAACCCATGTCATTAACGTACAGCCACATGAACCATGACATGAAAGTCATTTCACTGCCGTGCTGGTATGCACGCCACTTTCTGCTGCTGTCTCTGTCTGCCTGCTTTTTATAGTTCAAAACCATAATTCACAAAGAGAGTCTGACTGAATATCTCCAGGCATTCTTTTCCTTTTTTTCCTTTTTGCCTTTGCCTGCCTGCCTTTTTAGTTCACAGGATATTATGCTGATGCTCAACTTATCTCCGACTGCGTTTACATTCGCTGCCTCGCTGTTACGTGCTCGCGACTGCCTACTCCATTACACGAAATGCATTCAAGCACGAACCCCGTTAAAAGGATACCACACGGCTCGACTCAGGCCATGTCGGTCGAGTTAAGTGCACAACAAAGTGAAAGCGAGATTAAACTCTTGGGCGGCCTTCTTAAGAAGAGATTCGCCGTCTTTGGCTTTGGGGATTTGGAATTCGAATTCCAAAGGAATCTCATGGCTTTATTGGAATATCAATGAAACGCGAATGGACCATGCTTCAAAGACACGAGGTTGAGACTGCAGGCGGGCACGCACGAGCGGAGAGAAGATGTGGGCATGGATCCAGGTATAATTTTACGGTCTGAGCTCGTCGCATAAAATCTTAGCCGAATTGAGTAATTAAATCCGTGTTCATCTTGTCAGTCGTGTAATTGCTTGTAAGGCAGGAGAGCTTTCGCCTTTTATGGACCGTTTTATTGCCGCTGTCGCACCCTCTGAATACAAACACACTACAGAGGCATAAACGGATGTAAATTCAAAGGACTCAACATGCAAACTAAAGCAGAGTAAAGTTTGCGGAGATTCTCTTGAGAATTCGCATCCATCGCCGTGCCGCGCCGTGTCTCGCGTCACGTCACATCAAGTGCACGGGCGGCACGGCACATGGCATCTTTCTCAGCCCAAATTCTCAGATCGTGTTTATTGCTTGAGTACTCTCGCTCACTCACAGCCCACTTGCAGCTGAGTACTTGCACGTATTGACTTTGTAGATTCTATTGACATTTGAGCATTCCACGGTCCCAAAAGTTGCGAGATTTGTCAGACGGCAATCACAATCACAATGTTTGTTATTGCGAAAAGTTGACGACGGACGAATACAAAGTACGCGCAGTACGGACGAGCAGTCAAAGACAGTACGGGCACATAAAATCGGACAACTTTTGACGACTTCGACTTTCGACTTGGACTGCGTCGGATCGATTCGCTCGACGCGGCGGTGACACGACTCGTATTTGTGAATGTCATGTCTTGATTCGAGTTTAGTAATCGAAGTTGGGCAGGCAGGCTAAACATCAAGTTTCGAGCATTTCGACGAACAGAATAGTGAGCATCTTGTCAGGATGATGAAAGTTGTCTTATTACTTTTCTTATTACCATTACCGGAGAGAAGATGACACGCCACGCATGGCATGCCACGTGAAGGTGATGATCATTCGGCGTGACGCGTGACGTTCGACTTCGTCTTCTGCCTGCGCCTGCCTGCCTGTCTGGATAGTCTGAAATCGAGTGGAATTGAGTTTTGTGGGACAAAGTCATTATTATTGTAATTATTGAGGAAAGGCGCCTCCTGTTCGGCTATACTGCAATTATCACATCGCATCGTGTCGAACGGGCAGCGAGCAGAAGCAGAGATCGGCACGGGCATCTTGGCATCGGTCCGCGCCTTCTTCTGTTTATTAAGCAATCATAAGCGCAATAATAATTCGACGAAACACTTAAAATCATCATCGCCTTCTTCGCTGTGACGCGCAACACGACACCGCACTAGCTCATGAAGCACAGAACAGCACTGCATGGAGAGGAGAAAGCCAAGCCAGCCAGCTCGTCATTATTGAATTAAGACTTCATTCGACGGCTTTTCAAGCTTTCACCGGGCAGGCAGGCAGGCAGGGCTCAGCGTGGCTGTTGCCTGAACAAACAAAAGAAAATTTCATAATGGAATTACTGCTACTGCCACTTACGTCGTCGCAGCCGCGCGAATACGAAACGCGCCAGAGTGCAGGAAAAGAAGAGACTCAACAGCCAGCCTGCCAGACTTTGCTATTATTGAGACATATCTTTTTACATATTACATTGTCCGCTCCGGCGCTTGTGAGCCCGAAGTGAGCCGTGCCCGCTCTGGTAATTCTGGTGCTAGTAATAATATTTGTACAAGAAATGGTTGACTTTCGCCGTGGAACAAGGTACATGAAACATTACACTGGTTGACTAGCTTGCTGCTGTCGAGTCATGCCGGCTGCCGCTGCCTGCATTAACTCAACACACTCCTCACTTCAATAATAATGCCGATCCATCTTATATTGAAATGCGAATGCGATGTAGGATTCTTATTACGAGAACCACGAACGTTCGCAGTTCGCGAAAAGGAAAGCTGTGCTGCTCCTGCCTGAGAATTCTCGGCGACTCGACTCGACTTGTGATTGATTGAGTTCTTGAAGCATTCTTTCCCATTTCCTTTCTCCGCAATTCCATGTACCCGAATTAACTGTCAGCTTCGACTGCCAGACTGCCGTCATGTCAAGACGAATCGGGAATTCGAAGGCAACGTGCTCGAGTCTGGCTTGGCTTTATTATTGATTCGACCGATGTTGCATGTTTTATTAATACATTAATGAGCTGTGATGTGAAGCGTTGGTCCCAGTCGCCTTGCTGTTGCTGTACTCTGACTACTCTGCAGTATGCAGGTAATGCAAGTGGAATTGGAATGAATTGGCATGCCAAAGGTCCAATAATAAGACCGCATAATGCCACGCCATGGGTACACAATCCACAAGTACACACGCGCATTAATCTTTCATGAGCACCCACTCGATCAAAAGCGCTGAATTATTAAAGAGACACGAAATGGGGCAGGCCGGTTCGGCGCCCAGCATTATTGGATGGGCGAGGTTCCATAATTTTCAATAAGCCGCTCTCGCATCACACCACACCGAATCGTAGCAACAGGAGCAGTCGGCAGTACTTCAATTTTGTGTCGCCACTTCTTTCTTGTTACTGCTGTGGCTGTTGCGTATGTGTCTTCTCCAAGTTATGTGGGGTGAGCATGATTATTAGTCGAATTTCTGTCTCCTACCCTCCTGCACAGCAATCATGACAATTGCCAACCAAGAATCAATACAAATGTACCCTGTGCTGGGCTGCATTGCATCGCGAAATACATTAAAGTTGATGTCATCAGTGGTGCAGTAGGTCGCTAATTTTAATTTTTATGGCCACCATGCACTAATTTGTGTGGAATGTAGGTAGAATGGAAGCCTATTCTTGGAAGACGATGTCCTTGAACTGGGTAAAGCCAAGATGAAGACAAAGATGAGTGTAAACGAAGCGACGAGGCTAACGATCCTGCTAATTACTCCTCAATTAGCAAATTATACCCACTAAGTCGCACCACATTGCTCACATTAACACAACACTGGCTTAAGCACCACACATTAAACTTATGATAACTAGTTAATTGAATTAGCACGCCTAGCCAAGCCAAGAAATTCCAACTTCTTAGAATTTGGGAATTTCTTTTCGTGTCTTCTTTACCTTCAGCAGCAACGGAGAACCTCTGCGTAAAGTTGGTTATTTGTAACAGAATATTTGCCAACGATTGACGTTAGAATAAGGATGATGAGTACGAGTGCATGCAGTCTGCCGTCCAAGCTGCAAAATGTAAAATGCAAAAACTGCGCCATTGAAAAATGACACTTGACTGACTTGACCATCACAACAAGCGAGGCGAGAGCCACGCAGCCACGCAGTCACGCATGTGAATGAACGAGAACGAGACCAAGCAAGACAGGACAACAAAGGCAAGATAATTGTCTGACTGCACTGAAGAATGACAGACGCAGGAGCTAGTTAAGGTTATGACGGCCGTTGCTGTCAAGAAGTCCAAGCGAGAGTGATGCTTAGACAAAACTGGTTCTGATTCTTGCTGTGCTGACCAGCGTAAAAGACGTCATACCTCTCAAGCACATGTGCGTAATCGCTAATTGAAGTAAACAATTCGACCGCCTTCCTCGCCCGGCTCACGTACTCATTTGAATAAGAATCTCGTAAGACGCGTCTCAGTAGCATCATTCACTCACTGAAATTTGGAAAGCCAAGACCTAAAAATGGACCTCGTCTCAGTGAGCACAAACAACAATTGGTTAGGGTTCGCAAAGAAATTGACACTTGCTTCATCGAGCACCACAATTTTGAACTAAATCTTGATTTTTTTCAGCATCTTAACAAAAGCTATTCCAATCGTTCAAGCCAATGGCAGCTCCAACGGCTACGGCACGGAGCACATGGAACTCAAGGCCGCTTGTAATGGAAGCATCATCCAAAATGGCAATAAGAACGGGAATATCGGCAATGGCCACAATAATATTCACGCCCCAGTGCCTTTGATCACGGTGAGAAACGGTTATTTGCGGTACGGGCGGAAGATTGTATTGAACAATTTGAATATGACGGTAGAGCAGGGATCCATGTAAGTCCGCGCCCTCGTGAATACGTTTTTGCGTTGATGTCCAAATTGTAATTTGCCATTTCTGCTCCAGCTACGCGCTTCTCGGCGCAAGTGGCTGCGGGAAAACGACGATCCTGTCCTGCGTCGTTGGAGTTAGGACGCTGACGTCCGGTGACATACAGTTTGACGGCCAGAACTTGAATGACATTAAGGAAGCTCGCGGTGGGCTTCGGGATTTGGTCGGATACATGCCACAGGTTACTGAAACGCTTGAACTTGAACACAGGATTGGGCTTCACTGGTTTTAAAATTGAAAAGTTCAATTAAACAGGAACTGGCTCTCTATAAAGAGTTTACAATTAGCAACGCACTCTTTTACTTTGGTCGAATATTCCAAATGCCCGAGCACGAGATTCACGAGCAGATTGACTTTCTGATAGAATTCTTGCACCTGCCAAAGGCTAACACTGAAATAAAACATTTGAGGTAAGCATCCTACGCCAGCTCAGACCAACTTCAATTTTTAGTTCTTTAGGAAGGTCAAAGAGTGAAATGTAAACTTGCTGTCCCCAGTGGTGGAGAACAAAGACGAACTTCGTTCGCAGTCGCACTGCTCCACACACCCAAACTCTTAATTTTAGACGAGCCGACTGTGGGAGTGGACCCTCTTCTCAGGCAGCAGTAAGAAAAACTTCAGCATAAAGCATAGTGTGCATGGCCTCTCTATATCTTAGTTGACATTTTTCTCTGCAGCATTTGGGAACACCTTGTCAAACTAACCATGCATGACAAGATCACAGTGATCATCACAACTCATTACATGGAGGAGGCCAGGGCCGCCAATTCGATTGGAATCATGCGAAAAGGGTCAATCCTTGCCGAAGGGCCACCTGCAGATTTGTTGACCACGTACGGTTGTCTGAACATGGACGATTTGTTCCTGAAATTGTCAACGATCGATGAGTCTCGCCAGAAACCTATTCGCGAAGAATCCAAATGCATTGAAAAGCGTAAGGACAACTGGATCACGCCTCCTCCGTTGACCAAACAGGCTTTACTGCCAGCACCCGGTGTGTGCAAACGACTGAAGGCCCTTATAATGAAGAACTTCCTGTACGTTTGGCGACAACTGTCTTTCATTTTCCTCCTCCTCTTCTTTCCCGGCATTCAGTTGGCACTTTGCTGCTACGCACTCGGTGGTGAGCCGTACAATCTGCCTTTTGGCACAATTAACCACGAATTAGCCAGCTTGAACGTGACATCTTGCCAACACAACGACCTGCTCATACTCTACGCATCTGTGAATGCCACGAATGAAACAACGGCGGCTTGTGACACTGATCATCTGCTCCTGAGCTGCAGATACATTCAGGGCCTGTCGCAACACCCGACTCTGAAACTCAAGTCTTTTCCGAACGCATCTGCTGCGCTGGAGCAAGTTGAGAAGGGTCTTTTGTGGGGCTACATGGAATTCCCTTCGAATTTCACAGCGTTGACCATGGAAAAGGCGGCTGCTGGTCTCTTCGCTGATAATGCTACAATTTTCAACTCCCGAGTTAAAGTTCGGATGGATTTGAGCAATCACTACATCGCAGCATCCATTCAGTATTTAATGTATCAAGAATTTGAATCTGTGATGAAGAGTATTCTTAGGGAGTGTGAACCTGCATACGTCCCAGACGTTATTGATCCGCCTATTTCGGTAAAACTGGAGCTTCATGGTTCAATTTGAACAAAGCTGACTCCGATTTTCTCCCTGTAGTTTGATGAGCCAATTTATGGGAGGCACAAACCCTCGCTGACGGAGTACATGGGTCCCGGTTTAATCTTAATGTAAGCTCAAATGACATCAATTTTTTTCTACAACATAGTGCTATTGATATATTTTCTACAGAATCATGTTCTTTACGGCGTTGTCAATCACCGGAATCAACTACATCATTGAGAAACGGGAAGGAATGCTTGAACGCACAATCGTCGCTGGCGTATCGACAACCGAAGTGATAACGGCTCAGCTCCTGACGCACTACGCGACAATCATTCTGCAAATCTGCATTTGTCTCGCCATTCTGATAGGCGCATTCCAAATTCACATTCAAGGACCAGTTGGCGGAGTGCTGCTTCTGATCGTGCTTCAGGGCAGTCTCGGAATGTTTGCTGGGTTCCTTCTCTCGTCAGTCTGTGACGAGGAGAAGGTCGTGATGCAGTGGACCGCGTGCATCACAATCCCTTGCCTTATTCTCGCAGGAATCGTGTGGCCACTGGCCGCTATGCCGGCAGTGCTGCGATACGTGGCCTACATTTTTATTCCTCAAACATTTGCCTGCGAAAGTCTGCGGTCAATGATCACTAGAGGCTGGGGAATAACACATCCTGACGTCTGGCCTGGATTCGTGGTGACTCTGGGCTGGTTAATTGTGCTCTGGTTTGCAGCGCTGTTCTTTGCGAGGAGAGGCGTGTACAAATAGATGAGATTTTAATGTTAATTGTTTACACAGCCGGAATAATTACGAATATGATTAGCATTTACATTTGCTCATTTTAGGCTGTTACTTGTACTTAATAAATCGGACTACTTTACAGCGTACAGACTGAGTTCAAGGTTTCTGGCTGCTTGCTCCCTTCTGATTAGTTTAGCATAATTTTAGCAAGCTAAGAAGCACCGCAATT
The DNA here is from genome assembly GCA_009869945.1 of Mesaphorura yosii. Taxonomy (NCBI): domain Eukaryota; kingdom Metazoa; phylum Arthropoda; class Collembola; order Poduromorpha; family Tullbergiidae; genus Mesaphorura; species Mesaphorura yosii. Next base: position 124,262 of record WIXG01000230.1, read on the forward strand.
AGAAGGAGAGACCAGCTTCTTCGTAATTCTTGTAGATTTTCTCAACCGCATTCACGTATGCCGCCGTGCGAAGGTCAAGCCCGAGCCCGTGCTTCTGAGCAGTCTTCATGATATTCTGTGAAGAAGAAATTCGTAATTAGACACTGAAATGAATTCAATTCACAGACTCAACAAACTCACCCTCGCTGATCTCTCCATCGTATAATCCAGACCGGAGTTCACGACATCTTTCTCGGAGGCTCCTCCCATTCTCTTAACGAATGCTTCATTTGGCGTGATTGGAATTTTTTGGTTTCCAAGATGTGCGAATCTTTTCTCCAGTGAATTCTGCACAGACTGCAGAAGATGGTAGTTTGAGTCCTTATCGTATTTGAAGGTCAGGCGTCCGTAAGATACGTGGTTCAGATTCTTGAGCCACTCGAAGTATGAGACTGTGAGACCACCGGCGTTGGCGTACAGATCAGGAATTATGAGCACGTTCTTCTCGTGGAGGATTCTTTCAGCGGCAGGAGTGATCGGCCCATTGGCAGCTTCGGCAATGATCTAACAAGAAAACAAGAACACGATCTTGGGAATTAACACAGCTCAGATAAACGTCAACAAATTAACTTTTGGTTGCCTCACCTTTGCTTTTATGTCCCCTGCATTCCCTTTATGAATCACTTTGCCCATAGCGGCCGGAATCAAGATGTCGACGTCCTCACACATTAAAGCATCTTTATCCTCGTAAGCCTCCGCATTCGGGTATCCAACAATTGTTCCATTATGCAACTTGTAGTCTTCCAGATCAGTCGGTATAATGCCATTTCTGTTGAAGACCGCACCGTCCTTCTCAATCACTCCAATGCAAACTGCTCCAGCTCGGGTCAAGTATCTGGCCGTGTGCAGTCCGACATTGCCAAATCCTTGCACGATAAACGTTTTCCCTCCCCAACCGGGCGTTGTGCCGATGGAACTCATGTAACTGGCTTCTTCGATAAAGTTGTCCAGTGCATGAAACATTCCACGGCCCGTGGCAGACGTCAGTCCGTGAATGCCTCCTTGGTTCAAAGGTTTCCCAGTCACACAGGCGTAAGCGTGAATGTCGCGGTAGCCAATCGTCTTGGCGTACGTGTCCGCAATCCACGACATTTCTCGTTCGCCCGTGCCGACGTCGGGGCCATTGACATCGTTGCTCGGACTCATGAATCCCTTTTTGATTAGCTCGAGTGCGAAGCGACGAGTAATTTCCTCTAGCTCGTTCAACGAGTACTTGGTCGGGTCGATTTTTACTCCGGCCTTTGCTCCTCCGAAGGGGACGTCGACGCAGGCAGATTTGAATGTCATCAACGCGGCCAAAGCCTTCACCTCGTCACGGGTTACCGTGCTTGAGAACCGAATTCCACCTTTGTTGGGTGTTTTATGAGTTGAGTGCTGAGCTCGGTAGCCTGTGATCATTTCGTACTCGCCAGTATCACGCTTCAGAGGGAATGCAATTTCGATCACGCTCGCACAGGGCTGCATCATATGGAGGATGCCGGCCACTTTCCCTTGGCGCTGCTCCAACGTGGCTTTCGGTTGCATTTTGGCTGTTTCGATCAACCTGGAACAGAAAACAACCCGTGTAATAACTGACATAGTAAGAAGAGAAGAGTCGATTTTACTTACTTGGGTTCCGCAATCTGGCACGCACGATGATAGTAGTACTCAAACATTTCGAAGAAGGGTGGATCCTCACAGTCTGCGACATGCTTGAGTCGATCGGGCAGTTGATAGGCGTCTGCACCTGTGGCCAATGTTCGGACAATTAAGGGCTGAAGGGCAGCACGAAACAATCCGACTTTCGGAACAGAAATCATCGTGAACTTAATCTCGAATGCTTTCAATGCGCGAAGACAGGAATACACTTGCC